>JAQZBX010011445.1:0-42688 GCA_029593785.1 Cabassous unicinctus
GTATTACAACTGTTTTTCCCTCTCCCTGCCCCCAGAGCCTCCAGTGGCCACTGCCTCCATATCAATGTTGTAATTTCTTCCATTGCTAAAATCACAATAAGTCTATCATAGAATACCAGTAAGTCCACTCTAGTCCATAGTTCTTTCGCCAATCCTGAGGATTCTCAAAACCATGTTAAAAAAAAAAAGAAAAACGTTTGGAGTAATCCCTCTCCCTGAAGTTAAGGCTTACTCTATAGCTACTGTAATCAAGATAATGTGGTGGTGGTTAGAGAGATAGACACATAAATCAATGGAACAGAATAGAGAACACTGAACTAGAGCCACACAAGTATATCAAACAAATATTTGACAAAGGAAACAAAAGTACTTCAGGGGAAGATTGTAGGCTTTTCAGTTAATGGTGCTGGAACAACTGGGCTTCCATAGGTGAAAATACAAACCTCAACCTAAACCTCACATTTTATACAAAGATTAACTCAAAATGAATTATGGACTTTAATGTAAAATGAAAAATTATAAAAGTTCTAGGGGAAAACCAACATAGGACTAGGCAGAGATTTCTTAGTCTTGACACCAAGATTGCAATCCATAAAAGGAAATACAGGCCTCATCAGAATTAAAACTTTTGATCTGAAAAAGGCTCTGATAAAGGGATGCAAAGAAAAATTACAGCCTGGTAGAAAATATTTATAAATTACATATCTGGTAAAAGTGTTTTATTTAGAACATTAAAAAAAAACTATCAAACACAACATTGAGAAAACATATATTCTAATTAAAAATAGTCAGAAATTATACATTTTATCAAATCTATAAAATTGTGCGGTGCAAAGTGTAAACCATAATGTAAACTATATACCAGGGTTAGTAGCAATGCTTCAATATTTGTTCATCAATTGTAACAAATGTACCGCAATAATGAAAGATGTTGTTAATGGAGAGAAGTGTGGGAGGGAAGAGGATGGGGTATTTGGGAATCCCCCATATTTTCAATGTAACATTTATGTAATCTAAAGCTTCTTTAAAAATAAAGAATTATTTTTATTATAAAAAGAAAATAGGTAGAAGACATGTATAGATATTTCACAGAAGAGGATATACAGATAGAAAATAAACACATGAAAAGATGTTCAACATCATTAGCCAACAGAAAAAGACAAATTAATCTCACAATGAGATACCATAGCATGCCTACCAGATGGCTAAAACAAAAAACAGTGACATGCCAAATGCTGGCAAGGATGCAGAGAAATTGGATCACTCATCCATTGCTGGTGGTAATGTAAAATTGTACAGCCACTCTGAAAAATATTTTGAGTTCCTTTAAATGGAAAATGGACTTGGTATGCAACCCAGTAATTTCACTCTTGGGTATTTATTTATCCCAGAGAAATAAAGATGCATTTTCATGCAGAAATTTGTACATCAATTTTCATAACAGCCTTATTGTAATAGCCAACAACTGGTAACTATCCAATGTCCTTCAATGAGTGACTAGTTAAACAAACCATGGTACACCCATATCATTGATTTTTTTTTTTCAGTCTCCATAGAGACTGTAAAAAATTGTCAATGCCAACTATATTTAAAGACATCATGGTGGAATATTGGGAAAAGCTTTCAATTGGCAATAATCACACCTCGGATAGACCTCATTGGCTACGATACTGCCACTGCACAAAGCTACCATTGAATTTTATTTATCAAATGAAAGGAACAAACCATTCATGCATATAACTACTTTGATGAACTTCAAGGAAATTATGGTGAGTGAAAAATGCAACCTAAAAAGTATATATACTCTGGACAATAGTTAAAAATTTTTGTGAAATTGCAATTATAGAGATGGAATAGATCAATTCCAGGGGTTAGATATGGAGACGCGAGGTATAGCTATTAAAAGGTAGCATGAAGGAGTCCGTGGTAATAGTACAGTTAAGTATCTTGATTGTTGTGGCAATTCTGCATAGCTACACATGTGATAAAACTTCACGGAGCTACAACACAGATTCAAATGAATGCATGCATAACTGGGGAAATCCGAATGAGCTCTGTGGATTTTATCAGTGCCAATATCCTAGTCTTGATATTCTATATAGTTATGCAAGATCTTATCACTGGGGGAGGCTGGGTAAAGGATACACTGGAATACAAAAGTATCCAGCACCCAAAAGGGTAAAGTCCACAATTAAAGATTATCAGGCATACAAAGTTGCCAGAAAATATAATCCATTATGAGGGCACAAAAATCAGTCAATACTGAACTGAGAACTGGCATAAATGTTAGATTAAGTAGAAAAGGACATACAAACAATCATATTAAAATAGTTAAGCAGAGACATGGAAGTAATAACACAATGACCAAAATAGACTTTCTGAGATGACAAATATACTAGATGAGATTAATAGCAGATTAGACACTGAAGAAGGAAAGAATAGTGAACTTGAAGACATGGCAACAAAAATGAAATATTTTCCAACCCTTAAAGAAAAACAAAGAAAAAAATTGCAAGAGCATAAATGAACTGTAGACAACTTCAAGCAGCTAGTAGATATATTATAGGAATCTGCAAAATAAAGGAGAGAGTAAGAGAGGCAGAAAAATATATTAGAGAAATAATGGTTGAATATTTTCCAAATTTGATATATACAAACCTACATTTTCCAAAAAGCTCAATAACCCTTATGAACAGAAAGCATTATGAAAACTACTCCAAGACACTTAGTCAAATGGCTCAAAACAAGTGATAATGAGAAAATCTTAAAAGCAGCCAGTGGAAAAAATTATGCAAAGATAAAAATGACAGAACATTTCTCTATGGAAACAGTACAAGCAAGAAGACAGTGGAGCAACATCTCTAAAGTACTGAAAGAGAAACAGGTCAACTAGAATTCTACACCCTGCAAAAATAAATTTTAAAACGGAAGGCAAAATGACTTCTTCAGACATGAAAATCTGAAAGAAATCATTGTCAGCCAACCTGTATGTCAAGAAATGTTAAAGGAAGCCCTTCACACAGAAGGAAAATTACACCAGGTTGATGTCTGGATTTTCACAAGTGAAGGAAGAGTATAGGAAATGATGCCGGCATGGCTAAATGTGTGAGCTTTATTATTTAAATATCTTTAAAATGTAATCAATTGTTTAAATAAAAATAATAGCAATGTATCATTGGGTTTATAACATATGCACAGCTGAAACGTATGACAATGGTAGCCTAAGGCCAGGAGGAGTGAAATGGGAGTATGCTGATATAAGGTTCTCATATTATATGAATTTGTAGTGGTATAATATTACATGAAGGTAGGCTGCAAGAAGTTGAAGGTGGCTATCATAAGTTGTAAACCGACCACAAAAACGACAATGTAAAGAGTTATAGCTAATAAGCCATAAAAGGAGATAAAATGGAACAATAAAAAACACTCAGTTAATCCAAATGAAGGCACATAAAGAGGGGAAAAAAGGCGACATTAGATGAGACAAATAGAAAATAAACTTAATTATATAAATAATCACATTAATTTGAAAGATCTAAGCTCTTATTAAAAGGTAAATATTGCCAGATTGGATAAAAACACAAGCCCCAGCTATATGTTGCCTAAAAATGCACCAATATAAGACAAATGGGTTAAAATAGGTTAAAAGTAAAGAAAGGAAAAAGACATAAGATGCTTATACTAATTAAAAGAGGGCTAGAGTAATAAATAAATATCAGACAATTATATGTGAGAGAACTTTCATACACACACACACACGTGCGTGTACACACATACCTTTTTATAACTTTATAGCAGAGGCAATAGTTTTGAAAACTCCAGACAGCCTAGAGCCCGAGCTCCTAGTTTATAATGTAAGCACTTGAGTAGGGAATAGAGTAAGAACATGTGATGACATAATAGCAGCTTTCCTACCAGTAGAAAAGGAAATAATAGGATACGTAGTTGTGATTAGGAAAAACATCAGAAGGCAACAGCTAGGGTTTTCCTGGAGCAGCGAAGGAGACGTGCTACCAGAGCAATTAGGACAGAGCTAAAAGCTAAATGCATTTTGTAAGAAGACTGAGATGGCTTCTGGGCTGCAATTAATATTTTAAAGTGACAAAGACAAAGAAAGGGACAGTATATGAATAATCAGTAATTAAAAGGAAGCTCAGTCTGAAGCAAAAATATAACCAACAGGATTATGCTTTTGGATATTAAGAAGGAGGTGACTCTAGGTCTCAATAAGCTTTAAACATTTAAATTAACTTAACTTGGTGTCCATAATCATCTTAATCCTAAAATTTAGAGATCCTGAAAAATCTATCACTGGGAAAGTTTTCCATCAGGAAGCAATTTAAAATAATTACATGCGGAAAAAATATTGGAACTTTCTTTCACTGAGTGATTGCCATATTTTAGAAATTTTGCTATATGGTTGGATACTTTATACATGCAATAATAATCATAGCACTTATAGTAACATAATAGTGAACCATATAGAATCACCAGTGAGGCACAGAGGCAGGTAATTTACACGTGTTTTCCATTTTATCCTTTTCAACATATGTCAAGGAAAGTAAAATCTCCATTTTACATACCAAGAAATTGGGACTCAGTGACCTCTCCAAATGGCTCAACTAGCAAGTGGTAAATTGAGACTCAAACTCTTCTACCACTATAGACCTCACAGTTTTTAAAGGGTAACAGAGCATGAACTCATAACTAATAATGCTTAAAGAAATGTGACATAGCCATCTTTGCATGTACAGCTGAGGGCAAAATCCATTTAGCCCAGTTTCCAGGGACTATATAGCAAGGTGGAGCTCCAACTAAAGTTTTTGAGATTCTAATTCTTCTGTTAGGCTGACTGTGATTTCAAGCCACTACAACTTTCTTCCCATCACAGCAGAAATAACTGGATTCTCACCAATCAGTTATGCTCAGGTCCCATTTCTTTCCAGCATCACATATTTGTTACTCAGCATCAACTTTCCTTTGCTGCTAATTTGCCCGATTCCAGGTTCCTGCTCTGAGCACAAGCCACCATCTTGTTCCAGAGTCCCCTCCCTCTACCAACCCCTGGATTTCTAGATAGGGCCATTTGGCTATAAGGAACAGAGACACAAGCAGCTTTGTGATTTACATGTGATTTATAATAGGGAGATACCTAGACTGGCCCTGGAATGGGAAATATTTCAGAAAATGAAACATCCCCAGTGCAGCTTTATTTTCTTTCTCTTTCACAAGAAACAACCCAGTGTTAAGACAGCCTCGCTTGAAGCCCCGGCTGAGTGACTTACTCTTCCCCTTCTTACCTTACTTCTTTCTTCTGTGAAATGCAGAAATAAGAGTGCCTATCAGATATGCTTGTTTTGATGATTAAATAATGAGTACATGTAAAAAGATTCAGTTTCCCCTCGAACCCTTGAGTCCTCAGTATGGGTGAACTTTGCTGATTTTCACGTGGACTCCACAGTCACTTTTGACTTCCTCCTTTTATTGTGCGAGTCTTCTTTTTCTACTACACACTTCCGTGTGGTTGGTTTTTTCTCTAGTCTGAATATCTTTATCATATAGGTTCTGCTAATAGTGATAATAGTTTAAAATTAATTATTGGTCTGATTTCATGAGATGAAATTATGAACCTTTAGGTTTTGGTGTCAGATTTGCTACCTTTGTGTATCAGTTATAATCGTTTCAGTAGGAAGTTCTAGAAAACCCCACTCACACTGGTTTAAATAGCTACGGAACAGCACTGGCCCACATGGCTCCACAGGACTCCTCTTCTCTAAGGACAGCTCCTAATATACGTTGCTGTCATCTCATTCCCGCAATAGAACTATCACTTCTGAGTCCCCCAGCATCCTTAAAACATCATGCTTTTATTTCGGGCCACTGTTCTTCAGAAGCTTCCCAATATTACTCAGGAAAGAAACTCCTTTTGGGTAACTACAAAATGCCATACTCCAATTTTGACCTCAGTTATTGTAATCAAGCATTGAGGAACTTCATAGGCTCATACCATTGCCTTGGCTTTGGACATTTTCGCTACTCTCTAAGGACATTTTCATAGGAATGGGAGAAACTTCTTTCTATCCTGGAATCCAAATTCAAATTTATCTAAGAAAGGGACACATAGAGTTTATATATCCACTTCAGCAAAGAGAATGATATCCAACTTTGCAAATTAAACACTACTATATACTTCTAGATTGTATCCACATCTTTATTTATCCACACTACCTTGTGGTGAATAATAGCTAACATATTTTAGGGTTATTATTCTCATTTTCATAGATTAAGAAACAGGCACCGAGGTTAGTGCTCTAGCAATAAGAAAAGAAAAAAATATATTCTACAGCTATATTTGGGCCAGGTTGCAAGCAGTGAAGCAGCAATTACAATGAACATCTCTGATTCCCGCATATTCTTGTCTGTTTCAGGTAATTTGATGCTTGACTGTCCCCTTTTATCATGTTTCATCAAAGCAATATTATCTATAGAAACATGTTGTTTTACTTGAACTTTAAATTGCCATCTGGCAACGTATTCCTTTCTCTTGGGCACTAGAAACTTCCATATTATGCTGGCCATAGAGACACTCTCCTTATTAAATCTTTTGTCAGGCTTTCACATTGTAATAAAACAAATTGGAATGTAGTTTTAAAAATATTATTGTGGAGAATGCATTTTAACCAATGATTGACATCCTTTAATGGGTTAAATTGTACAGCAAGCATCAATCAGTAGAAAACAATGCAGGATTTTACTAATTAGAATGTGAAGTTAATTTTCCTACTTAATATTTGAAGTTAGGAAAAGGAATTCCTGGTTTCTAGTTACAGTTCCCAACTCTGACACTCTAATGGAATACGTACATTTGTGAGGGAACAGAATATGGATGTGGCATTCTTCAAGCTTGAATTACCCTCCATGGACATAGCTTTATTACAACAATTTGTAAGAAAGACTACTTTTCTGTTAGGATGTTAGGAAACACATTTGGAAATATTTCCTATGATAGAAATAGATTTTATATTGTTTGTGCCAATTTTCATATGTTGATTTGGTTTGTGTACAAATGTGTATGTGTGAGTGTTTGTGTGTACTTCTACCCTTGTGCCTATTTCAGGACTTCATTGTTTCATAAATATTGTCTTTTTTATTATCTCAAACCTTAATTTATATGTTATACCCAGAAAGTCAACTCTTGCTATTACCTTTCATTTAGGATCCTGCTCATTTAAGACCATTGCAGACTTAGTTCCCATCTCAGCACTCCAACTTCTTATTTAGTCATTGCTGATTTAATTTTCTCCTTAATATATCTGCATTAATCCAGTTCTTAGAACCTCAATCCACTGCTTGTCTATAACTAGCAAAACCAACCAGCTTGTCTAATCCTTAATGGGAGGAGACTTTCAGACAGGAATAGTCTTAGAAAAGATAGAGCTAAATCTCATTTTGCATGTAGGGACACCAAGCACCAGAGATGAAGAGCTTTGATTAAAGTCATGTTATTAGAGTCAAGATAATTGAAATATTCTGTATTCTGACTCTCTGGGAGAGTCATCTTTAAATCTAACAAAACTCTACCACCAAGGATGGATTCATTCTCTCTACTCCTTTCTCCCTCCCTCCCTCCCTTCCTCTTTCTTCCTTCCCTTCCCCTCCCCTCCCTTCCCTTCCCTTTTTCCTTCCCTTCCCTTCCCTTTCCTTTCCTTTCTTATCACCTATCTATCTATCTATCTATCATCTTGCAATAGTTCACTGATAAGTTTTGCCCTAAACTGGAAAGATGAGCTTTCCTCTTTTTCCCCCACTGCTGTATTGCCCAAGTTTCCAGTTCCTAGTCCCCATTTCAGCAATCCCCTTAATACTTAATGCCAACAGAGCAGGAGTTAGCTTTAATCAGGGAGAATATATTAAAGAGATGTAAAATCATTGTGTATATGCACTTCTACTTAAATGTTTATCCCTATCTACAAATATATGGTTCCTTGCCTATTTGGGCTGTTCTTTTTAATGTGACATTTAAATCATTCAGAATTTTTCTATTTAACAACTTCACTAATTCAAACCATAGCTGAGAAACAGGGAATCAATGAAGGACTATTTCAAATACATAAAAATATATCACAAAACCCACAAACAAAGGAGTGGTATAGCCTTCCCACCCAAACCTATTCTTTTAGATGGTCTCAACATAGCTAGACAGCTGTCATTATGTGAAGGAGAGGTACACTGAAGAGAAAGCAAAATAAAATGAGCAGAGTTAGAAACTGTATCTGGAAAGACCTCTTTTCCTATGATTTCTGCACACAAAACTTACTGGACAAAAATAGATTGAAAGTATAATCAATGTTAAAGAAAACTACTGATAAAGCCAGAGAAACCACCTGTCAACCCAAGGAAATCATTAGTGTGGTCTGAGAAAGCTTTAGATTGTTCAAGTCCTAAAACCAATTTGGACCCCCAAATTTGCACAAGTTAGAACTAGACTGTGCAATCTGAGCAACCACAAAAGCAGGGATACTCAACACCTCTTCAGATGTGGCTAAGAAGAGTAAGACAACAAAGAACCTAAGCGTCAGAGGCCAATCAGGCAACCTTCTCCAATGCTAGGACAGGATATATTGGAGAAGGAGAGATAATATGTCTTTCTGATGTAATGGTCATTGGACTTCCTTCTGAAGATGATGGCAAAAGCTACACCTGACCAAGTGATTCTGGACTTTGAGCTGGATAGAACTTTTGGTTGTCTTCTTGGAAAGGAGAGTCAGCATGTTTTATATGTGGGAAGAAATGTACAAATGGATAAGTGGTTTCTAGTGGGTAGGCTATGGCAGAAAATGCTAGCTATTCACTGTATTTTTCTTCTCTTCCTTCATAGGCATATTCCAGCCAATACTTCCCAGTCTTCCTTACACATATGACCATGGGACTGAACTCTGGCTCGTTTCTGGTGGAAATGTCGCGTGCCCCTTGTGTGTGTGCCATCTGGCTGACAAATGGCGATGGCCAGAGAACCTTGGAAGTCACATGTTGTGGATAAATGAACCTGGGTTCCTAAATGACTGTGGGGAGGAGATTACTGTCCTGAAGCATTACTTCAGAAAGAATAAACTGAATTTAACCGCCTCTAATTCTGCAGTCCACTTGATATTGTAGCATAGCCTGCTCTAAATAACACGAAAAGTTTACTGCCCTATTTTGTAGGAGAAAAAAAAGATTTATGTCTATAATATAGGGCCATGATCTGTTCTATTGAACAATCTTAATGATAGAATTAAAATCAATGTCAAATGTGATCAGACCTTATTGAAACATTCTGGGTGATTTTTTAAAAACCAAAATACCAAATTCATGCTTTTTCTCTGATCCCATTGAAAAGTGAAAAATGATTCATTTTTTGAAGCAGTAGCTATTTAAGAATTTGAAGAACCTGGAAAACAAGCTATTTTCTACAATTTTAACAGAGATATAGCACATTTCAATATTTGTAATTAAACTGACAGAGTAGGTGATGATAACATCTGCTTTTTGTAATAAAACCTATTGATGTTGTTGACCTGAATGCTACTTATCTGCAGCAGACAACAAATGAAGATAAGCAATGTTAAAAAGGAGGAAAACAGTAACAGTCGCTACCAAATAGCTAGTTCTGTCCTGAAACTCCAATGTTAAATTATACCTAGAAATTTTTTACAGGCATACACTAGTTCAATTAATCCATATGAACTACTCTGCATGTTCAAGAGATATTTCAATACAGATATGAAAGCTGCTATAACATCTCTTGTATCTCTCCAAAAGACATTCAGATAATATATTTATTGCCCTTAATATACTATAACTTGTAAGTCACATGTAAATTGAAATGTTAACCCATTTGTACTCGCTTGAAATATTTTTAAATTCATTTTTGTTGTTTACCCTGTCAAAGAACCTAAAAAACAAAAAGGTATTGGTGAATGGATAAATATGTGTGTGTGTGTGTGTGTGTGTGTGTAATAAGAACAAGAGACTCACCTTGTGGTGGCTAAGACTTAAAGCCTGACCAAAAAAGTGTACTAAAGCAAGTGAATTTGATTATAATAAAGTGGTTTGCAATGTTCAAAATTACAGAAGAAATTGTTGTAATACAGAAAAAAAAGCTTCATGACAATCAGTGTCATGTTTCTAAGCAGAGGACTGATTCTGTAATCATCACCAGCTTCTCTAGTTTGACTATAAGATGGAGGCAGTGCCATGTACACAAAACAAAAACACTAAGAGCTGGTACATTAAAACGGTTGAGAAGTAAATCAAGCATGAAAGACATGACGCCACCCAAATCGTAATTGTGGCAACCACAGCCACAGCTTTATCCAGGCTAGGCAAGCAGCACATGTCCCTCCTTCACTGTAATTACCCTGCTTATATTCTCATTTTTATATTCTTTTCTGCCTAATGGAAGTATTTCACTTGGTATTTGTTTTCTTTTGATTACTATAAAGTCTACATTTGGGCATAAGAGTGTCTTATTTTTGGAACTTCTGGGCAAATTGTTAAAAGCAAAAACAGTGTTTGATATGGGTGGTCTTTGCAAATAATGCGTGTGGGAGGTCTTCCACTAGGGGGCAAACAAGTACAGTTTTGTGAAGGAAGGGCACTAACACTGAGATTCTGCTGTGTGTAGGGCTTGAGGCTTGGAACTTTTGCATGTGTTACATGCAATTATGAAATTCTTGCACTAGCTTTGAAGGTAGGTGGTATTTACCCTATTTCAGGATGAATAAACTGACGCTCAGAAAGGCTGTGATTGGTCCCAGGTGATAAAATAAGAATGTGTTGGAGCCTAAATTCCAACCCAGGATTGTATCCGCAGTCTCCAGCAGAGTTGCTGGTAATTTCTAATAGTAGCAAAGAGAGGATGAGAAAAATTAAGACAGATTTAGAAAGTTTTTCTTATGCACATTGCTTTCTGACACTCCCTCCCCTACAACGCACACATAACAGGGACAACTCCGGTAAAAAAGTCTCAGTGTGAGGACACGCATAAAACAGCGGAGAAGAAATTGCCAGAGGTGGGCTCAGAAACACTTAGCTGCCAACCAGGGGGTCTTCTCCTCCTGGAAATAGGGTAATCATTGAAAGTCAGGGTGGAGCTAGCAGTGGTGGAGGGGAAGTCACACTTTCTTTCAACAGTTGTGAGTAGTGCAGAGATACCTTTCACAGTTCAGAACGTGGGCAAACGTAGCTTCCATTACACCGCCACATGATTCATGTTTGTCATATTATTGTCTATACTATTACTTAATATTGCCCACACATGTAGTGTTCATTGGCTCTCCAAATTGGCATCTTTTTCTTAGATTTGCTGGGAGGAATTCAATGTTAGGTGAGGTGGTTTGTCAAATAATATTGTCACCTTGTGTCAAGGCTTAAATGGGTAAAGGTCAACCTCGCTGGGAAATGTCCTAAACAAATTCTGTGTTAGCATTCCAAACAGTTTTTCTTTTAGGCTTCATATTTAAAAGTGATAAGGATATATCTGACATCTTATTTGATATAGAAGTGCTTCAATAACTAACTTACTTTCCCCTATATTGTACATGCTAGACTACAAAGACCTCCAACTATTGATTATAACCAGAATTATTTTTATTGTGCAGGAATTACAAAAAAATATTGAACTAATTCAAGTGCAACTCCTTTTGATTTCAAAAACAGCCTGACACTAGATCAGCTACCTAGAAGTTCAAAGAAAGCTAAAAATCTGATCTCTTGTTTTTTATATCTTAAAATAGAATATCTACTTGCAGGGGATACCTATATGAAATCACTGCTACAGAGGCAAAGGTTGTAAAAAATATGTAGAATTTGTAATACAATAGTCTTCTTAACTCATGTAATGAAAAAGCTTAATTAAATACATGAAAAATACAGAATGTTTTGCTATTCTTTTGTTGTCTTTCTAGACATCTGGGCTGTACAGATCAAATTCTATTACAAAAATGCTAATGAAGTGAAAAATTCCTCTGTAAGCAGAGCACACACACAAAAAAACGGGGGAAAAACCAGTAAGCCCCAGTTGATTTCAAGTTCCCTTGCTTCAAACAATATTTAATGCAAAAATAATTGCTGTAAAGCAAGATAATGTGAGCAATTTCTATTATTCACTGCCTAAAATTGAGTATGCATAGCTTTGGATCTATAAACTTCCCTTATGTGCTGTTATATAATAGCCCTGATGTTTAAATATAGAATAACTTCATTTTTTTTTCAGATAGAAGAAACTGTCAATTGATATTATCTGAGAATTTTTTCTGTTCTTGTGATAATCACATCCTGATAATCATAAAGCCATGACTTGTACACTTAGATGCCTGTGCTAGATAAGATAGATCACCTTGCTCAAGATCTTACCCCTTCCTTGCGGTCTGCCTTATGTACAGAAGAGATAAAAAGCTAAAGTCTCATTTCCAAGACTAACTTGTAGCAAGGGTGGTGGATGTAATTTAAGTTCTACTGATCAGGTGCAGTTGTGTAAGACTTGAATTCAGAACTGATCTAAGTGGCTGGTGCATTATAGCTCTGGAGTCAGCTGTTCTTGTCAAGTGTCTTTATCCCTTGATCACAGCAGTGGGTTCCCCAAACTAATACTTGCAGTGGTGGTTCTATGACCTTCAGAGTTCACGGAGTCAGAATTTGGGTTGGAAGTATCCTGCTGTAGATTCCTGCTTTTTTCAGAGGGCAGTTTAGTGGTTAATTTTCTGAAGTTTTTTTTTTTTGGAATTATTCAAAGAAGACCAAATTCCAGCCTCTTCTTCTAGAGCTTCCAGTGATTTTGTTAGCCCTTAATTATTCTGTTAAATACCTGTCTGTATAAAATAGCTAAAGCATTTTCTGTTAGCTACAATTGGACCCTGATAATGGCATTTTCAAAATGTTAACTGTTAAAATGAAAACAAAAATCTAAGAATTTCTGAATACTTTTGCAAGTTGTATTCAGACTCTCGTAGGAATTAGAGTAGAGCTGTATATTGAGGCCACAGTACTATGAGGCTTTGCATTTACTCTTTTAGCTACCCTTACTGATAATCTTCTTTTCTTCACACTACTCAAGGTCACTCTCTCCTGCCTTTGCCTTTCAACCCACAGCTGTTCCCTTAGTAATTGTTGTAGAGCAGATCTCTGATGACAAACTCTCTCCATTTCTGTTTATCTGTGAATATTTTAAACTCTCCCTCATTTTTGAGGGACAAATTTGCCAGATAAAGAATTTTTGGTTGGCAGTTTTTCTCTTTCATAACTCTAAATCTGTCATACCATTGTCCTCTTGTCTCCATGGTTTCTGACGAGAAATCAGCACTTAGTCTAATTGGGATTCCTTGTATGTGATGAATCGCTTTGCTTTTGCTGCTTTCAGAATTCTCTATCTTTGACATCTGGCATTCTGATTAGTATGTGTCTTGAAGTAGGTCTATTAGGAGTTATTCTGTTTGAAGTATATTGAGCTTCTTAAGACATGTATATTTATGTCTTTCATAAGAGTTGGGAAGTTTGGGGCCATTATATCCTCAAATATTCTTTCTGCACCTTTCCCTTCTCTTCTCCTTCTGAGACACACATGACTTGTATGTTTGTGCACATCTTGCTGTCACAAATTTGCTGTTGTATGCCTCTAGTGTATTTTTTAAACAATTTATTGAAGTATATCATTCATACATGAACATACATAAACTATAAGTGTTCAATAAACATTGTGAACTTTCAAAACAAACAAGCATAACATTATACAGTGCTCCCACACATCACCCCCCCACAAACACCCTACATTGTTGTGAAACATTTGTTACCAAATAATGAAAGAGCATCGTCAAAGTATTACTACTAACTATACTCCCCTATACATTTTTTAAGTATTTATTTATTTACTTTTATCCATTTTTACCCCCCCACTCCCCCACCCCCGTTTTTGCTGTTTCTGTGTCCTTTCACTAGGCAACTCTCTGTGTCTGTTTCCTGTCCTCTCTTCTCATGCTTCTCCTCCTGTCTTCACTGGGATTCGATCCTCAGAATCTTCAATGTGGGAGAGAGGCGTCCTACTGCCTGCGCCACCTTAGTTCCTGGTTTTTTGGTATGACTTGTCTTGGCTCTCCCTTGTGTCACTCTCCTGTTACGTCATCATCTTGATGCGTGGCTCACGGGGCCTGGCAGCTCACCCTCATGCAGGGCCTGGTGGTGCGCCCGCGTGTGGGGCCTGGTGGCCCATGCGCCTTCTATATTTTTCTTTTTTTTTTACTTTTACTGGGAGGTCCCAGTGATCAAACCAGCTGCCTCCGTATGGGAGACGGATGCCCAACCACCTGAGCCACATCTGTCCCCCTGCTATATCTCTTAACATTGACCAAGGATACCCAAAGTTACAGTCTTTTCCCATACAGGATGGTCATATAATAAATCAGGCTTAGTTTATCACCAGCATTCTAAAAACCAGACCTAGGAAGAAAAACTAGGTCTGGGGACACATGCATGGTTTCCAATATAGCGAATGTTTAGCCTACCCTGATTATGACAAAATCAGGTCAGCGAGAATATTCACATTCTAGTGTATTTTTAATGTCTACTATTATACTTTTCATTCTCATAATTTCTGTTATGTTTCCTTTTATACTTTCAAATTCTTTATGCACACACATCATCTTCTTAATATCCCTTATCTTTATGCATATTTCCCTTCATCTCCTTGAATTTATTTAGGACGTTTCTTGGAACATCTTTGATAGTTGTCCCAGCTTCTGAGTCTCCTCTAAAGTTTTAATTTGTTCCCTTGGTTGGGCCATATCTTCCTGTTTCTTAGTATGGCTTGTAATTGTTTTCTGATGCCTAGGCATCCAATTATCTTAATGAGCTAACCCTGAAGGTCAGTTCTCTCTCTTGTCTGGTGTTTTATTGTTGATTGGCTTTGTGTTAAGGCTCTTCTTTGCTGTTTGGTTTACCTTTTTCTAGATCTTTAGAATAGCCCTTGTTTAACTGTTCAGATTTTCTCAGCACTTCTTCATCTGATTCCTGACCTGTATATGTGATACATTTTTTAAGATTGCTCTTTTTGTATAATTGTTTCACCTCCAGGAAAAAGCTTCCTTTACTCTGTTACTTCTTGAGGAATCTTGATCTGTTCTCTTTGTTCTTGTGCAGACTTTTCAAATTCTCTCCCTGTCTCAATGCCCCAGTTTCCTTTCACTTTTCAGTTCTGGAACCTACCGTATAGTACAGCCGTTCAGTTTAGCTCCCCAACCCCATTTTTTTTTTTTTTCTGTAAGGCTTTTCAGCCTCTGGTTTCTTCCCTGTTAGAGTATCCCACCCTGGGGAACCAGGCAGGGTCAGTCCAGAAAGATGGTTCACTTCAGAAAAGTCCATTTTGCATTTAGGTGTCCCACTGATGGAAACTGGATTGAGTGATGAGTGAGGGCAAAAAAGTTCCTACCAGGTTTTCTATTGCAGCCTGCCTCTCTCTCTCTCTCTCTCTCTGCCTCTGGGGGCTCTTTTGTATGCAGCACTCCTTAGCAACTTGTGTTCTGCCCTGGGTCTCTGCAGACTTAGGTCCCAGTGGCTGGGTATGTGTGGAGTTCTACTTCACTGCTTTGAGTCTACAGTTTAAGTTCACAACGTGAATGCGCCAGGGCCATGCTTCCTCTGTGTGACTCAGTCTGTGCAGGACCAAGGGAGGGAGAGGGGCATGGGAACTAACCAACATCTGGGACTGAACTCTCCTACCTGAGATTTTTCTATGTCTTTGATTCAGCATTTGTGGAGTCCTTCTCCAGTCTCTACCATCCTCCAGAGTTCTAAGCAAATGGGATTTGTCCTTTTATTTGCTAAATCTCTGGGGAGGATTTTTCAGGGGAATACTTACATCACCATGTTGATGATGCCACCCCAAAATCAGTCTTTATTGTTATAGACACACTTTCTATGTGAAAATTACTTATGTTCATGTGATATTGTGTTTAATTTTTATCATAATTTTGTGTCGCATTCAGGTTAATTCTTTGGCTCTTGATAATAGCATGATGATGCAAACATTTTATCCCTTTTATATTCCAGTTTAATGTAGGAGGCCAAAGGTTTACATTTGGTTATTAATCATCAGTGCTATTTCAAATTAAGAAAAATGTCAGTGGATTACTCACATAAAAACATGACTTAAAATTTTTGAAATGCATAGAACTTTTCCCCATGATTTGCAATAATTGTAATTACTTTTTAAAAGTTCAAATGACTACAGTCACTGCATGATAGCATAACATGGTTAAATTTCACATGCTGGATGGAAGCAGGGTACACAGTATATGATTCCATTTATACAAGGTTCAAAAGGAGGCAAAAATTCTATAATGTCTCTTTTGGGATGGAGAGGGCCGGTCAGATTTGGCAAGGCCACAAAGGGGGCTCCTCTGGAATCAGGAATGCTCACTATCTTTACCTCGTTGTTGACTATATAGCTATTGTATTAGTCAGCCAAAGGGATGCTGATGCAAAGTACCAGAAATCTGTTGGCTTTTATAAAGGGCATTTATAAGCTTACAGTTACAAGGCCCTAAAGAGTCCAATTCAAGGTTGCTTTCTCACCAAAGTCTGTTGCCATGTGTTGAAGCAAGATGGCGGGCTATCTCTGTATTGTCTCTCGGCCCTTCTCAACTGCTCAGCTGCTCTGTTCTCTTCAGCTGCAAACTATCAGGCAAATGGCTCATCTCTCTTCCTGGGGCTTTAGCTGTTTGGGCCTTCTCCTTTCTGTCACATGGCAGGACCAAATGATCTAAGTTCTCTTCTCTTCTGTGTCTTCTTCTGTGTGTCTTCTTGAGTGAATGTCCATTTATATAGGCCAATGGGGGCAGGGACTCAACCTGAGCTATAGCTTACTGACTTAGCCCAATCAGAAGCCCTGAATTGATTTTATCAAGTAAACTTAATCAGAGGCCCCTCACCGAATCTAATAAAATCAAAAGGCACCACATCCAGAGGAACAGATGAGTTTACAAACATAATCTCTGTTTTTGGGATTCATAAATAATCTCAAACTGCCACAGCTATGTTCACTTTATGTTGATTCATTTCCCTGTATACTAATGATTTATCTATTTTTTCTTTATTTGTGTTATATTTCAAAAAATATATTGTATAAATGCCTAAATAAGAAAGTGATTTTAGCCCCTCCAAAAATTTCACCAAACACTATATTTATATTAACTGCTTTAAGGTCTCCTCTTTCTTTCACCATATTTTCCTTCCTGGCTTCAACTCCTCTCATATTCTTCCAAGAAGGACCATTTATCATTAATCACTTCTGACGTCATACCCAGTATTCTAAGAGAAGAGTTCCCTTAAGATATTTGCTCTGGGCATTAGTTTAAGGAAGGCTGTGGGCTTGCTTATGAGCCAGGTGGAAGTGGGAGGTAACGGTGTTCTCATTTGATCTTTCATTTACTTGATCTTTTATTTATTTTTCATTTGATCTTTCATTTATTCGGTACCATCCTCATCATTACCAAGACTCAAAAAAATTCTACAAAATAAATTTCATACTGGTCTCTCTTATTTTCTTTGGTGCATAGCTCAGAGAGAGAAAGAAACCTGACTATTAAATTTTAGCCTGACAGTTTCCATTACTTTATAGGCTGAGTATGCAATATTAGAGTTTCAGATGGAAATTATTCTTAGTTACTAGGTCTATATATGAAGAAATTGCAACTTGGTAAAATTGTATCTGTTTTTAGCATGTTCTTGGGTCTAAAAGCTAAAAGATATAGCCAAGAAGAATATACATTCTTTTTCCAATCTATTACGACTTATTTACAAATCTTTTAAAGTTTAATGATACATTTAAACAATCACTAATTCTAAGCAGGACTGAAAGAAAGACTTTTACATCTAGATATAATTAAGATGCCTTTAAAATAAATTTTTAGGAAAATCCTTAATATCCTCAACTAGACCTTAATCTCCCCTAAATTTTCTCTAAGATTACATTGATTTAATATGCCCTAAATTGAAATATAAAGAATCTTAGCCCCAGGAAACGTAAGCACCTTTACATAAAAATCCTGGCAAGACACTCCTCTCCATTTATCATCTATCATAACCTCAACTAGCTACTCTTTTTAGTCATTACCTAGTCATTGAGATACACTAATATGCTTTACCTGAAATTCCTAATCAAAATAATCATCAATCCCAAGTAAAGTCCAAAGCATACCATTTCTTTCTGATGACATATGAAAACATAATTTTGAATTCAAATTAATTTGGCAAACACTGCATCTATAATCCACTCTTGAATACTCATCACAGCTCATATTGGTATAATAAAAGTTCTGAGAAATTTTTCAGATTTGCCTTCTTTTAAGCATTTTCCAAATGTATTTGCCATGGAAGTTTTGTTTCATATAATGCTTATTAAGGTCTTACTGACTTAGCATTCTGTAGGATACACTTTTAATAACTCCGATCTAGATCACTCAAGAAGCACTATTCAGCCTCACTATTTCCCAAGCATTGTATACTTGTGCAGTGTACAGAGCTGCATGGATCCTCATGAAACCTACAAGTTCATCACACGCCTTCTCTATCTCACTTACATTCTTCCTTTCACCTTATGACAAATTGAGAAAGAGCTAGCTTTTTATAGTAGTGTAGAAAAATCTTACATAAGTCCTTTTTGTTCACCATCTGATTTCCCTGATAACTAATATTTTTATATCAAATAAAAGTTTCTAATTACTAATTTTAAAACATTGACAAATGTTTATCCTAGAAACTTCTCTGTTTTTCTTAGCAACCATCATCAATGTTTCTGTTATGGTTTTGATGGGACAGAATCCTTCCTCCAGTTAAATTCAAGCTTTCCAAAGCACATTTAAGTGTTTAAATTTAAACACTGTAGAATTCAGATTTGCATTTTTTTATATTTACACTTTTAGTAACATATCTTCTAGTGGTGAATGGAAAGATGAAAAAAAGAGATTACAAAGGCAACTGCTCACTAGTCAGAAAGAGCAAATAAGAGTAGCACTAAGGGAAAAAGGGGAAAAGGTAAATTTGTTCAAGATATTCAAAATAAAATGACATTCATGTTGACGTACCTCAAGAAATTTATTCACATTATTTTCTATGTTCATATAACCATAATGTGAATGGCACCAGCTAGAGTTGTGCAATGTGTTAGAAAATCTCCAAGAAAATATTCATAATCTTTTGGGAAAAAAGTGTTAAAGAGAATTTTCATAGAGTAAAGGGCTTAAAATCAAGTATTCAAATGTTATGTGATTTATTAGGTACTAGAGGCACTCTCTTTGTGCCTCACTTTTCTGATCTGTAAAATGAGAATAGTAACAGTATTTAAAGAATTTAATACTAATTAAACTGTCGGATATAATGAATATTCATTTTTATTAATTCCAGGTGCTTTCCATCATTACAGATGCTAGAACATATTTTGGAGTTGTGAGTAACTTGATTGCTATTCATTAATGCAACAAATACAATGTTCTTACAATGTACCTTGAGATGTTCTGGAAACTGAAGACACCACAGTGATTATGGAAGCAGTATTTCTGCTCTCAGATAACTCATTCTGTAGATGGGGGAAGGTAAACAATAAATAACCCAAGTGTGACAATACAGTTAAGACCCAAATGATAAGAAGCTGTATACCACCTGAGAATCTGAAGACACAATGATAAAGAAAAGCCTAATGTGAGAATGAAGAGAAAGAGAAGGAGAGTATGTGGATGTGTATTTAGGATTTAGCAAATACTAAATACAGAATGCAGAGAAGAACAGTTAGAGGTGTATTTGAGAAAGAGGAAGACAGCCAGTGTTATGGATGGAATTGTGTCCTCCCAACAGACATGTTCAAGTCCTAGTCCCCAGACCCATGAATGTGATCTTATTTGAAAATAGTGTCTTCGAAGATGTCATTAGTTACAATGAGGCCAAAATGGATAGAGTGGGCCCTGATCCAATATGACTGTTGTCCTAATAATAAGAAGAGACACAGAGACACTGACACAAGAGAGAAGGCCATGTGAAGACGGAAGTAGGGGTTGGAGTGATGATCCTACAAGCCAAGGATGGTAAGGCTTGCCAGCAAACACCAGGAGCTAGGAAGAGGCAAGGAAGGAGCCCTCTATAGGGTTCAAATATAGCATGGTCCTGCCGACACATTGATTTTGGACTTCTAGACTCCAGAACCATGAGCCAATAATTTCTGTTGACTACAAACCCAAGTTTGTAAAACTTTGTTAAGGCTGGCCTAGGAAAATAAGACACACACAGTAGCTGGTCACTAGTGAGCTTAATGAAATGAAATCATTAGTGAGTAACACAGACATGATTCCACCTTTGTGGATGTCACAGACTAGTATAATATTAACATCTTAATTTTAGGAAGGCTCATTAATTTCCAAGAGTACTAAATGAAGCTAGTGCATTGACCTGTGGAATATTTAATTAAAGGAATTAAACTATGGTCTGGTAGGGGAAAATAATACAGGTGTTGTTTATAACCCTCAACTTCTTCAAATGTATTTTGTCATCTGTAAGACGAGGATAGTTACACTTGTCCTTCCTTCTTCATGAGGTTATTAGGAGGATCATGCCTTATAACATAAGAACATTTTGTAAAATAGAAAATGGTAATCTATTGGAAATTACTATTACAAATACCTGACATTTTTCTGCAAGGTGGTGACTAACAAATTTGTATGCTTTACTGACTCATCTATTTCGAGTCTATTACTATCTTATGAGTTCTACCCCAATCACACTTTTCAAAATGACAAACCACCCCTACCACTCCCATCCACCTTACATAATTTTATATTTTTTCCATAGCACTTACAAAGTTCTAGCCTACAATCCATTTTTATTACTTTTAAGAGCTGTCTTCTCACAGCAGAGTGAAGGCAGGGATTCTTATTAATATGTTCACCACCTTCTCCCTTACATTTACAACTGTACCTTGCACAAAGCAGGTATTCAATAAAGTTTTGTTGTATGAACGAATCAATGAAATAAAAATGGTTTAATTTACAGAGAACCATTAATTTCATTGTAAGAATAATTTTTGCATTGTACCTAGCATACATCAAAAGAGACAAGGAATATAGAATTATTCTGAAGGTCAAAAGCAGACTGGCAGAGAGGAAAGAGAACTGACCCAGGGAACAGGAGAGTCTAGTCTTTATTGTCTTTACATGACATCAAAGCACTTAATTTCTCCAGATTGTAGTTCTTCCATCTGTAAATTGTACATAATTTTACCTGCTTACCATACTTTACAATTGCTTAAGGGAATAAAATTGTTAAGGGATAGGAAAGCTCTGTGAAAATACCAAGTGTATACAAATATACAAAACATTATTTTAAGTAAGGATAACTAAGCTAAAACAAAAAGTAGATACCTCTATATCAAGGGCTCGCCTCTGAGAAGGAGGAACAGTCTGACTATTCTCTGCTTAACCTAAGGTAGCATCAATACAATTTAAATTGCTATTTTCCTTAAGGGAAAACAAAAAGCAAAATAAACAAGTTAAAAAACAGGACCCCAGCAATTTCCTAATTGAAATAGTGAACTTATTTTAAAAGTTATTTAGCATATACTGTATTTCAATCCTAGTGATTGGATTTTACTCGTTTAATCAAGGTAGTGTGTTCAAAGAATGAGTAGGGATTTTTTTATGCTAAGCAAATTATACTAGTCTGTAATTTGGGATTGTGCAGGATTCTGATAGTGAAGGAATTTCATTACAGGTAGGTTGAAAGAGCAGAATGCATGTACATTTGCATGCCTGGATGCAGGTAAATAAATAGTAAAACCCATTGATAACAGAGGCCATTATAATTTGAATGAGATTATATTCTCTCTAGAAGAGATAAAAGGTAATGAAAGACAATTCAGAGCTAGTTTGTTATTACTTCATCAAATACCTCAGCCTCCAGCTGATAAAACTTGCTTGCATGGCTCCCTAGAGACATTAAGGACAACTATGCTGCCTACCATTAGTAGTGATTTCTAAAATCATTAATATCACTATTCAAATGAGTTTGTGATGTGGTATAACAGGGAAGAGCTAGAGGTGAAACTACTACATAGGCTTTCAGCAAAATCATAAGAAATGAGTTATGGGAGACAATAAAATGAATTGTATTCATCCTGGACAGATGCAATGGAAAGATAATTTCCCATTGATACTAACAATGGATCTTAATGACATACTAATTATGCTACTTATGAACACTCAGAGTTATATGGGAACTTTATTTGCTTAAATCCTATTAAGCAAATTTTAAAACAAGTACTTTCTTTTGCAATGCTAATTGTATTGACTCTTTACAGACTGTATTCATATTTATTGTCTATTTCTCTTTCACATATCAACTCATTGCACGTAAACTTCCTTGCCCACAGATTTGTAGATGCTTATTTCTGAAACAGATGATCTCCAGATTATACCCAACGTGATACAGAGTGATTTTTGTTTTCTTTTGTTTGTTTTAACATAGTGTTTGCTCAGTAAGAGGAGGGTAGCTTCTATTTTGTCAGAGTTAACTTGGGTATGACGTAAGATATACAACCAATCTTTTTAATCACACAAAAAAAGAAATACATATCAACTTTCCTAGATTTAAGGATATATTTAAGATTAGACATAGTAGCTTGACTTTGACAGATACCACTTTGAAAATTGTTCTTAAAGTCCAAACTGCTATTCATTAATTGCCAAGACTTCAGTGTTATGATAATTTTTAGCACTGAATTACTTCCTGTTGATTATTAACTATGAATGTAACTCAATAGAACACCTCATTTCAAAGGGAGGTTTCGGGGGAGGAGCAAAATACTAATCCTTAGAAAAATAAGAGTGATTCACTGATGAAGAAAATCAATAAGGATATCTACAAAATAGGGTAGATGTTAAGATGTGAAATCTTTTACCAAGAAAAATCGTATTTCACTAAATATTGTAGTCGCATGTGACAATAAGTAGAGCTAGTTAACGTTTTGCATATGCCTACATAAAATAAAAACTAATTGCAATTAAGAATTAGATTATTCCAGACATCTTGTAAAACATATAGACTGTTTTTCTGTAGCTACGAACACTTGTTTTTTTTTTTTTTCAGTTACTTTTATTGCAAGTAAAATAATTACACTAATATGACCCTAGGAAAACCTCTTCATCTCGGATAGAACTGATCTTGGATATAGTCCCTTCTGAATCCCCAAATTGATCTGTTAAGCAGTGGCATTTGAGAGTTTACTCTTTTTTTCTTGCTAAAATTTAACCTCCAGAATGAAAAGTCAGTTATTTTATCTTACCTGTGGCTGCTTCTTGCCTTGTGTCATTCTTTCAGCTTCTGTAGTCGGAAAGCAGTTTGTCAGCCACACGTGTCAGTTTTATGCACAAAATATCATCCCATCTTTTCAAACTTCCCAGCCTTGGCTCCTTGCTCCAAAAGAGAGTCCTAGATTTGATTCCTACCTGTGCTTCAGTCTGTTTACCTCTTGTACCCTCTGCTCATTTATCTTGTTCTCAACCTTTACCCTCAACAATGACTTGTTTACCAGACGACACCTCTGATTTGCTGCTCTGACACCTGACTCACTGGGCAGCTTCGTACCGAACATCATTGCAGGACCTGGCAGACGGCTCCATTGCCTCACCATGTGCCCTGCCCAGACAGGCTTCTGATTATCCTGTGCTCCTCTTCTGCTCTCCAGGCTTACCCTTCACGCTGCTGACATTAAGACTCTTGTATCCAAGAGTCTCTTCCAGAATTATCTTACAACAACTTCCACAAATTTTCTTGCTTTTTCTAGATTACGCTACTTCATCATTTGCTTTCACTTCATCATATGCTCTCACTCACTCTCATTTATTCTTCTGCATAACATTTAGTAGCCTAGCTGTTTCCATCCCTCTCTTTCTCCACCAACTTCCATCACCAAAAGTATTTTACTTCCTAAATACTGCCTATTACTTTTGCTGCCATTCAGGTCTTTCTCGTTTTATTTGGACTGCCCCAGTGGTGTCCTCACTAGTTTCACTAGAAAATGAAATTGATCCTCTAAGCAGTTGCCAGTTATCCTTCTAACTGGTTTTTCTGACCTTATCAATATTTTTCTTAATATTTTTCAAAGGTCTCTTAATACTTGCAGAACAAACAAGCAAGTAGTCAGAAGATAGTCTTTGATTTTAGTGATCTTAGGATTTATTGTCCAAACTGTATTTTATGAGTGAAAGGGAATGCTATTGTGCTATTTATTGTTATGCCAGCACAAACAGACATAAGTCTTGTTATCTTGGGTAGATAGAAATACATGGTTGCTGTTGATAAGATGTATTCTATGGTCTTATGTCATCTTCCTCTCTAGTCTTATCTTTGCTGATCCCAATCTCAAAATTTATATTCTAATTCTGTGTTGCCATCCACTATTCCACATCTCAAAATCTTTCACGCTGGCCCATCAACAAGGACTCTCACCCCCTGGTCCCATCCCCTGCCTCTTCACTGCTTACTGCCTTATTGTTCTTTAGCACTCAGTTTAGGTGGTGCCTACTCTAGGCAGTTTTCCTTGCCCCCTTTAGGCTATGCTATCAAAGTATACCTTGTAAATGTGTCTGCCAGAGTGTTTATTATATTGTTGTTTAATTATTTCTTCTATCTGTCTTTCCTGCTAAATGCTGAGCTCCCCAGCTCTCTAAGTAAGAGGATTTAAAAAAAAAAATTCCTATAAACTTAGAACACAGAATAATGCCTTAGCAAGATATATAGATAAAAATATAAAATATATTAATATGTTAGATAGTATATAGTAATGAAATAATATAGGTGTTGAAAGATGCAGAGATGAAAAAGTGCATCCTTTGGGTCAGGATGCGTGCAGTCTATTGGCGAGACAGGTGCTTACGTAACTTTGCTAGATAATAATGCAGCATGTATTCAGAGAGAGCACAATCTAAGGAATCAGGGAAGGTTTAAGAAAATAGGTGGCTTCTAAGTGTTACCTTGAGGTTGGGCAGGAGTTTGGCAGATGGAACACGTGGCAGAAGGCCCAAATCCATGTGTCCCTACCTCAGCAGATGGAGAGGACCTCCTTTTATTAAGTCAAATCAGCAAAAGCAACTGTGGTCAGCAAGGAGGATCTGCTGTATTCTAATCAAGTTTATGAAGATTACTGACTAGTAATGGCCTCTCCTCCACCAAGAGAAATTTGTTGAATACACTACTTCTCAAAATTTTCATTGGAATAATTATTGATTCACACACACACACACACACACACACACACATACAATTTAGAACTTTTGAATTTCAAGTGTATTGCATTTGCTCTCTTAAGGTTGAAGAAAAGGCAAGATTCACAGAGAGTGGGTGAAAATTTTGTTCACTAATGCCTTTTGTATCCATCATATGCATATGTGCACACAGAAACACATACACACTCAGATTTTTGCATATAAAAACCACACTTGGCTTGTCAATCCACCAGATGGAAGTTAGACCTGCACGTAATTATTCACATATCTAAGAAAACTCTAAATTGTATTTTGCATATAGAATATTGAGTTTAGGGTGTGCTCAGGTGTCTGATATATGAAACATGTTTTTGTTTTTCCCTGTATCCTGAATTTTTAGGGGATCAGTACAAATCATATACCACTAGTACCCAAAGCACATATCCTAAATACTCTGCATCTAATACTATTTGCGTTAAAATTGTAGGATTTATATAATGTAAATAAATTCAGAGCATTGCAGTTTTGTCAATTTAGGAGAAATTTGTAGAAAAAATAAATATGAAAGGCTTAAGACAGGATTTCAAATGTGTTGAAAGAAAAATACTCACTTACATTGTATAAAACCCTTGACATTTGTTACAAGCACAATTTCCAAAATAGAAAATACACAAAAAACTGTCAATCCAAGTATAATGCACTGAACTTTTGAAATGAACTTCTACAAACATGAATTTTTACAAACATTAAGGAAAGCAAATTGAAATACTTTTGATGTATAAATATTTTGGTTACCTGGTTTTGTAAATGTGGACTGCATCCAGATGATAATTTATGTATTTATTCTTATATTTCATCATAACAAAATCAAAACTATGCATAGTTGGTGATCATAAAAGAATTTTAAAATTTATTTGGTCAGTCTCCTTGTTAATTACATGAAGATATGCTATTTCATTATTTAAAAAAAATTTTTTTTTACCAGGTCTTCTCTTTGCTGATTACAGTTCTCGAGAACCAAATGATGTTGTGGAAATTTTAGAATAGTTTTCTCCAAGACCAAGTTAACCAGCTGTGACAGTTTGAAATTCTTTTATGAATCCGAAAAAAAGAAAGATTATTCAACTAATCCATTCCTGTGGATGTGAAACTCTTGATTGTACTAAATCAGGAGTGAGGTGTGACTCAGGTTGAGTCTCTGCCCTCTTGCTAGGTCTGATACAAATGGAGACACAGAGAGACACAGGTAAAGTGAGCTGTTGTATTATATTGATCCTGCCATGTGAAAGAAAGGACTGCAGGAAAACAGAGAAGTCCTGAGAGGCTGAGAGAGGTCCTGGAGAGCAAAGAGGCAGGGAAAGAGGCCCCAGAGAGGCTGGGCCCATGGAGTAGCCCAAGCCATATGCCGGATAGCTCACGGCATATGGGAAGAAAGTGGAGCAGCTGAGACTGAGAGAGGAGGCCCGGAAAGAGACAAGCTCTATGCCTGGTTGCCCACAGCTGAGCTCCGGGAGACAGTAGATTCTGGAGGGGAAGGCAGGGACCTCAGCAAAGGTCAGCCTCCATCTTGCTTCACCACATGGCAGGACCCTGAGAAGGCATCTCTGCTGATGCCTTGATTTGGACATTTCATGGCCTCAGAACTGTAAGCTTTTGCCCTAAATAAAATCCCCACTTTAAAAGCCAACCCATTTCTGGTACTTTGGCAAACTAAGACACCAGTGTCATAAAAATGCAGACAGTCATCTATATGTACAGTTACTAAACAACTGGCTGCGTTCATGATTATAAAGTGGGTTGATGGTACAAATATTGTGTAAGCATATTCTGTGTCAAAGATCTGAATTTACACTCTCTTCGAGCAGATGTCAGTTGTGGTATTGTTCAGGTTTTCTTAGCGTGGATGTTAATTTAAACAAAAAATAAAAATGAGCACAGATTTGAAAAGACATTTCACCAGAAAAGATACATAGGAGACAATGAACACATAAAATTATGCTTAATATCAGTAGTTATTAGGGGAATGCAAATTTAGCTTCAATGCGATATAACTATGCCCTTAATATAATGCCTAAAATAAAAACGAATGACCATACCAAACAGTGGGCAAGGATGTAGAACAATTGGAACTCTTAAAAATGGCTCTTGGATTGTAAAATGGTATAATCACCATGGAAAACAGTTTGACAGTTTCTTAAAAAGTGAAACATGCACCTAGCAAAACAACCAGTCATTCTACTCCTATGTGTTTACACAAGAGAAATGAAAGCATAAGTGCATGCAGATACACTTTGTACATGACTATACATAATAGCTTTATTAGTAATAGCCAAAAACTGAAAAAAAAAATCAAATTAGAGGAAGGCATATAATGATAAAGGATAAAAATCTGTGATACAGCCATGCAATTAAATACAACTCAGCAATAAAAAGAATAAACTATACAACACAGATAAGCGTTAAAATAATTATGTAAAACAAGTCAGGAAAAAATAAGCACATAATATATGATTACATTTATTCAAAATTCTAGAAATTAATCTAAACTATAGTAAAAGAGAGATCAGTGGTTTCCTGGGAAAGGTAGAGGATATGAAGAAATAAGAAGGGAGGATTATGAATAGGATTATGGTGATGGTTTCAAGAGTGTAGTATACATATATCGAGACTTGTCAAAATATGGATCTTAAATACGTATTGTTTATTGTATGTGATTACCTCAGTAGTGGTGTTAAAAATAAAGAGTAAATAATAATAATAATAATAACAACCCTCGTTGTATATATGATCAAACGAATAAAAGACCAAATCTCTGTCACACATGAGATACCTGCAGAATGATCTGGGTCAAAGGGATTGAAGGAAGACAGCAGAGTGCCAAAAACTGGGCAATCCATGGGGCCTCATGCACAGGACCTCTCTCCCTCTCACTGTCATTCTCTCACATTGGAATATGAATAGATAAGGGTAATCCATTGTTGTTGGATGACAACAAATTTGGAGGTCATAGAAGAACACCTAGCTGCAGTTACCAAGGTACTTCTGCACACCCCACATTTGCAAAAGTGGAAGCTTGGCTCCTGGGGGAGAAACTTCAAGTGATTTGACTCTCATTTTCCGTCAACACCAGATTATCTTCAAAACACTAGGAAGCACATTGTTTAAACAAAATGAATGCGCCAAACTTTATAGTAGTTGTTTGGGACCAATTTTATTTCTTAAAAACAATCATCAGATAAGTAAATATATGTTATTGGTGGCAGAAATATGTGCAAAGAATTGTCTGATTTACCAGAATAAAAGAATAAATTCTATTCTACTTTGACAACAGAAAACCTGCTTTACATAGAGGTCACTCAGAAAAGCGATCATACCTTTGTGATGTGACAGGATGAACTGTTAAAGAGCAAAGGAAACATGTCATTCACTAAAGTTTTTTTTTTTTTTAACAGAAATTGGTTAATAGATATATAGAATGTGATGTCAATAAATTTCAAACGATGTGACCCTTTTTTTCTTGATGTATGTTTTAATATTTTCTCAAGGCAAAGTCATATGCATATACAAACTGGATTGGCATGTAAGATAACAGTATCCCTTCCCTCTTTTATTTTTTTAAAATTTTTTAGGCGGTACCAGGGATTGAACCCAAGACCTCATACGTGGGAAGCAGGCCCTCAACCACTGAGCTACAGCTGCCCTCCCCTTCCCTCTTTATATAATTGCAGACTGTGGACTGCATCCTTTTCAATATAACCAGGTTTCCAGATTTGTGTTAAAAGCTTCTACCTATTTAATAGATATGATGTTGAATACATAAATATTTCATTTTAACTGTATGGTTTTTATTTATTGTATTCTCTATTTTTCATCTGAGTGTTTTGGGTGACAGCCACACAGAGGCCAACAGTAGTTGAAGCATAAGACAGATTCATAAATCTAACTTCTATCCTTTTCTTTGTCACAACTGAGGATAACCTTGAAGAAATCTCTTTTCGTTAATCTCTTTGTGCCTCCATCACTTCTCTATAAAACATGGCTAATGATACTTATCTCACTGGATAAGAGGGAGATGTTAATGTTTGTAAAGCCCTTGGAGATCTTTGGATAAAGTAAACCAGCACAGAATTGCTAACATAAAGAAATCACTATTATTATATTCCCTCCTCTAATCCTTTCACGATATATGTAAATGGATCATTACACATACTTCATCCGTGTTACTTTAAATTAGCCACTGGAAAATGTAATATAGTAGATGTAGAAGGATTTTGGTGTAATACATATCAACTGCTCCATTTAAATGAATAAACTTCCATTTTACCTGCCATTCTTAAAGATAAGATTCGCATATACAGTATAAAATATTCCTTAACATCTGCCTTACAAAGGTTTAAAGAATCACAGACCTGAATTGTTCTTATTTTCAATTCTCTGCATTTTAAAATTAACCAAAGGCAATTATTGAAATATGTAAGCATCCAGAATCTTTGTACCATACACTTGATATTTTCCCAAATTCTGAAGGAAAGGTGCTTCAGAAAATGCAAAGATAAACTGGACAAAGGTTCTGCCCTCCAGGATATTACGTTAGGGTGAGGAATGCAGCCTCTAATACTGACCCTGAGAAGAGATGGCAATCGAGTTGAAACTAAGAATTAGGGGGCCACAGGAGAGGTTAATTCCGACTGTGGAACCTGAGAAAGCTTTGTGACACAGAGGTTTATTAAGACAGGCCTCGAAGAATAGATGCTTTAGGTTGGGTTTTGGGGAAGGAAATAGTAAATGAACAAAAATGGTCATTCCACGCAGATATAACAATACGGGCAAAGTAGGAAATCAATATTTCACAGAGCATATTAAATAACTTACGTTTATTCTGATTTGGCTGGAGCTAAGGCTGTGAAGAACATTAGATTGAAGAGTGAGCTTTGATAAGAAAGACAGAGTAAACCATGGTCAGTACTTCTGTGAAGGCCGTGATAAGGAAGGTGGACTGTCTTCTTTTGAGAAGGGTCATTTCAAGTGATTTGAATACAGCCATGCCAATTTCAAGTCTATGTTTTGTTAGGGTGATTCTGTCAGCATCATGGACGATAGGTGTAAGAGGATGAGTCTGGAAGGAAAGGAAATCTGTAGCGAAATTTTGATAATAACTTAAGTAAGAGAGCTTGATACAGACAGTGAGAATAGGAATACAGAGGAGACAGAGGTATTAGGGAAAGTAGAGAATCTACAGGTATATGATGGATAGTATTTGTGGGTGGGTGAATGGGCTGCCTATTCAACTGTTCCCTGCACCCCCCATTCCACTCTTCTCTCTGCTAACAGAAAGGTAATTTCGCTTTAGTAGCTGGTAGCTATATACTTCAGGGGAGGCAAAGCCCATCCTAGCCCCCGAGTAAATACTGGTTCAGGAAAGCAAATTATCGTGATTCCAACGATCTTGCCGGTGATTGTCTAGAAGTGGGCATTTGTCTCGGTTATGAACAGTAAAGATATGAGGCATAACCTGGGGTCTTATTCTTTCAATGAAGCACAAAGAAGAGACATCTTCTCTTTGATTTGATTTCTGGAGCTGGGCCAGTCACCTTTTAACCATGAAGAGACAAGCCTGCAGATAAAAGCTGACGTTCTAAGGATGTTCCAGTGAAGAATGGCAAACAAAATAGGTATTGCTAATTGTATTCGTCAGCCAAAGGGGTACTGATACAAAATACCAGAAATCAATTGTCTTTATAAAGGGTATTTATTTGGGGTAGAAGTCCACAGTTACCAGGCCATAAAGCATAAGTTTCTTCCCTCACCAAAGTCTATTGCCTCGTGTTGGAGCAAGACAGCAGCCGACGTTTGCCAGGGTTCAGGCTTCTTGGGTTCCTCTCTTCCCAGTGCTCCGTTTCTCTCCAGGCTCAGCGCCTCTGTTTCCTCCACAAGGTCAGCTGTAGACTAAGAGGCTCTCTAGGCTTTGCTTCTCTCCACAAGGCCAGCTGTGAAACTGTCAGGCAAACGGCTCGTCTCTATCCTGGGGCCTTCTTTCTTTCCTCACGACCAAGCTCCTCCGTCTGCTTGCCTCCCCGGGCTCCAGCATCAAAACTCCAACATCAGAACTGCTTCAACACTGTCCTTTGCCATGTCTTTTATCTTCGATTCCCCCACCCACCAAGGGGTGGGGCTCAATGCCCTACTGACGTGGCCCAGTTAATGCCTTAATCATAACTTAATTATGCTCAGATTAACAGACCAGTTTATAAGCATAATCCAATATCTATTTTTGGAATTCATAATTACATCAAACTACCAAACTGCAACAATAAAGCTGTTCATCCTCTGAACTAACCAATCCTGGAACTCTCCTTTTTCTTGACTTACTCTTAGGTGAGTTAATAAATATCCTGGATTGTTTAATACATCCAGAGCTGGGATACTTAATAATACAGGTATGAATACAGATATAATACAGATATGAAAGAACTTAAGAAAATGCCAAGGCTTATGGGTTATGTCACTAAGGATAATGAAGGGGCTGGAGATTTTTCCATTTGTCCTATGACAGGCTCACCTCTTCCCTATTCTTTTTTAGTTATCCCTCAAGGACAGAGGATTTGTGAATCTGATCGCTTAGCATCTAGAATATTCATTTGGGCCATTTTCTAGTGCAGAATTATTGTAGTTTGAGAACAGGAATTCTCTGCCCCTCTTGATTTTTCTCACCTATTCATTCTCCTTGGGACCCTCTCTTCCTGCAATTCAGAAAAATGTCCAATACTTTGATAAGTTGGGAGAAATCCAAGCTTCCACTTAGGCCTCAAGCTTAAGCTCATGCTCCAACCCAAACTTTCAGAAGACTTCTTTCTTAGAGTACCACCAGCAATTATCAAATGACATTTGTTTCCTGTTTTCTAATTGTCCCCTCTGTGTGCAGATCCACTGATTATACTCTAAAGAAGAGAGTGTCTGGCCAAAATGCCTGGACATCCTTGAGTCATTGGTCAAAATATTCTCAAATAGAAGCAATTTCACTGCTTTCTTAATAGTTACTATACTTGAATAAAATTTTACATTGAGAGATAAATAGATAATGGAGTGACTACTATTTTCTGATGTTTACCTTAGGAAAAGGATAGAGTTAATTTTTTCAGTGACCAAAATTTGAATGTTTCTAGGACAGGGCAGTGAGGCACTGTCTTTTCCCTGCCTCTTATTCATATCTGAGTTCTGACCCATACTTCCTGCCAAGTCTCTAACAGCCAATCCAGTTTAAAATTATTTCCACTAAACCAGATATTATCTATATTAGTATTAAAATACTTTTGAGGAATCAAAATACCATCCACATATATCCAGAAATTTCAGTTAAAAACAAAAACAAAGAAACAAAAAAACATCAGTGAGTTGCTTGCATTTATCAGTTACTTGATAGAAAAGTATTTTTGAGTACTTTATATTGTCTATATTTATTAGCTTAACTTGCCAAGAAGTTGCAGACCTATTTCCCTTTGCATTCTGCCATCGGGACAGATGTCACCATAGTTTTGTTGGCTGGGGTCAAGATTTTTGGCAAGGCACAATTTATACACACATATATCAATTTCCTCTGAATTTCTACTCTATCTTCTTAGGCAAAGTTCTCTACAGATTATGCCTTGCGGGGAAAAAAGTAGAGGCTCATAATGATTACTAGGTAACCAGTAACTTTGTTAAATGTAGAGAAAGGTGGGCTTCACTCTCATTACTTATTTCTAGATCAACTGACTGAGTCTCTGAACACAAGCAAGTCATTGCTCTCTACCCTCCAAAGGACACAGTGCACTTAGCGACCTTCAGTTAAAATGGCATCTGTCTGTCAATGCAGGAGCAACTGAGGTTCTTACAAAAAGAGTGTTGTAACTTTGTACAAAAAGGAATTCAATAGGCAGAATGTAAGGACAGAAAACAAAATTTAAGAAAGAACGAAACCAATGCTGAAAGAGGATCTAATCCTTTCTCCTTTCTGTGGCAGCTTTAGCAAAAACTGACACAAATTCTTGAACACTTCACTCACTAAGAGGTAGGATTTTATGTCCTCTCCATGTGAATGTGGCCTGTGACCAATAGAATATGATGGGTGTGACGATGCATGACTTCCAAAGCTAGGGCATAAAGGCGAGAGTTTCTGCCTTGTTTGCTGGAACACTTGACCCTGAGCCCCCATATTACAAATCCAGCTACTTTGAAGTCAGCATGCTAAGGAAGCCAAACCACATGGAAGAGTCATGGGCAGATGCTCTAGGGCATACCTAGTCTTCAAGTCACGTCAGCTTAGGTGACCGATATGTGAGTGAACCTGTCTTCCAATTATTATATCCCCCCTGCCATTGAGTCATCCCTAGCCTTCATATCTTCACAGATGAGGCTCCAGACACTGGGCAGCAAAGACACTCCATAGCTTGGTTTGAATTCCTGTTCACAGAATCTATTAGCATGATAAAGTGGTTGTTTTAACCACTAAGTTTGAGATGATTTCTAATTTAATGATAGTATGTAGAACAAAAATTCAACTTGAACTATGAGAAATTTTCTGAACTAGAAAGAAACCAGGTTATATATGGCTCTTCTATTTTCTCAGAATTTATACAGTGCATTCAACACCTTGAGGTACTAGTAAATGTACATCATTTGCAGAAATTAAGTCTGAAGTTTAAAATAACATAATTTTATTAAAATTTTGTTATGGGAGTGGATGTGGCTCAAGCAGTTGAGCGCCTGCTTCCCACATGGGAGGTTTCAGGTTTGGTTCTGGTACCTCCTAAACAACAACAACAACAACAAGCAAACAAATGAAAAAACCAACTCAGGGGAGCTGATGTGGCTCAGTGGTTAAGCGCCGGCTTCCCACATATGAGGTCCCAGGTTCAATCCCTGGCCCCAGTAACTGAAAAAAAAAATTGTTGTAATAAATATTAGCTAAATGTGTGAACCATGTGTGGTACTTGGAAAATTGCTCACGGTTCATATATTCTTTTCTGGAGAGTTATGTAGTTCAATATAGAACAATTATATGTGAGGGAATAAACATTTCCCATACAATTTGAGGTAGAACCAAGAAAGAATCATGACTTAAATCAACTTATCTTTTATTACAATTTTCTATTAGTGAGTATTATAATGAGATTTGAGCTCTATAATATGTTGACAATACAGTGATGTAGCAATTTTATCTTAAAAATAGAAAAACATATCTAGACAATGCATCTTTCGACTGCAGGGGAGATAATAGAAACTCATAAGCTGAAAATCTCTTTCAGATGTGTATCATAATAAGGCATGTACTAATGAAGCCACTGGTATGGTTAAGAAGATCAGTGGTGGCTTTCTTCTGTAGGCCAGGGTAGATATTAGGAAATTATTCCATGAAACTAGGATTTTTAGTGTCCACAGGGATGATAGAATTCAAGAATAGCAGAGGCCAGGCAGCAGCACATAATTTTCAGCGGCAAAGTAGGTGCAATTACTAAAATGAGCTGCAAGACTGAAATGGACAGCAAGGGCACTTGACACACAGGAGAATATACAGTGATGGCTAATAAACCAGGGTATATTAAGGGTGAAAGGGATGGGCAGCCAATGAGGGTATTATTTAATTAAACATCAGAAACAATCAAGAGCAGGTGAGCAGAGAGCTCAAGCTGGTCACCACAATGGAAAATCATGATCCAGTTTCCTGATATGAAATAGCCTTTTTAACACCTACTGGGTATAAGTCAGGAATGAAAGTGAAACCGAGAAACCCTAAACACCACACTCTTTTAGGGTAGGGGAACATAAAGATCAGGTGGTAACTGGACTTTCTGGACTAAGTTTCCCTCACAGTGAGTCCAGCGGTTTTGAGCACCAACCTGTGATCATTTTCAAGGATGGCTAAGTGTAGCGGCTCACAGAACTCTCACATTGGCTTCCTGTGGAATAAGTCAACGTTTCCCTGTGGGGAGGCCAAGTGAAAAATTCCCCCACCTCCTTGGGTAAATGACAAACTGCACCCACATTCTTGGCCAAGATAGAGAATAAGAAGCAATACATCTCAGGTAGAATGGTAGATATTAGTGATATCCTCAAAGACAAAGGAATTAGGGGTGGTAATCTCATCATATTCTGTTTAATTCATCAGTTTGTCCTCTGAATCAGTGTGGCAGTTTGATATTATTTATGAATTCCAAAAAGAGATATTGATTATGTTTTTAAACTGGCCTGTTCCTCTGGGCAAGATACTTTTTGATTGATTTAAATGCAAAGGCTTTACATTTACTTGATTAAATAAAGATTAGGGCTTTGATTCTACCACATCATTAGGGCATGCAGGGTTGAGTCCCCACTCCTTTGGTGAGCTATATAAACAGACACTCAATCAAGAAGACAGAAGAAACACACAGAGGGAGAGAGCTCCATAGACATGGCAGAGGAGAGAGCTTTGATCCTGTGGCCCTAGGGAGAGAGATGAGCCATTCACCTGATAGTTTGCAGCTGAAGATACCAGAGCCCTGAGCAGCTGAGCAGGCCCGTAAAGAAACAAGCCCGTTAGCCTATAGCTGAGATGGAAGAAGCTGGGCCCACAAAGCCGTAAGAGGAAAGAGGAAGGCTGGACCCTCGCAATGTCGCCCGCCATCTTGCTTCCACACATGGCAACAGACTTTGGTGAGGAACTAACCTTGAGTTGGACTCTTTAGGGCCTTGTAACTGTAAGCTTTCATCCCAAATAAATGCCCTTTACAAAGACCAACATATTTCTGGTACTTTGCATCAGCACCTCTTTTGGCTGACTAATACAATCAACAAATGACAGATGACTCCAGTAATGTAATCAAATGATAGTCCCAATTACAGTGGATTTGCTGGGTATGAATTCAGAACTAGAACAAATCAACAAAGCCTCTCGCACTTACAGGCAGCTGTTGATCTGATGAATGCATCCTTTTCATCCTCATGGAAAAGGAGGGACAGAACAATTTGCATTCCTTTGGAATGGACAGCAATTTGCCTTCATTATCTTGCTCCATTTCTTTAATCACTCTCTTGATCTTTGTCAAAATATAGTATACAGAAAAATTTTGATCATCTGGATATTAGTTTGCTAAGGCTGCCATAACCAAGTAACACAAACTGGGTAGCTTAAAACAACAGAAATATATTTCCTCACAGTTTCAGAGGCTAGAAGTCTGAAATCAAGTTGTGAGCAAGATCATGCTCCCTTGGGCATCTTTAGGGAAAAGTCTGTTCCATGCCCTCTCCTGGCTTCTGGTGGTTTGCTGGCAATTCCTGGACTTCCATCTCTGTCTCAGTTGTACCTGGCCAAGAATCCTCTCCTACCCTGTACCCAAATTTTATCTCCTTATAAGGACTTAAGTACTTTGAGTTAAAGGTCCACCCCAATCCAGATTGGCCCCCTTAACTAGTAACATATTCAAAGATCCTGTTCCCAGATAAGGTCACAGTCACTAGAACACAAGAAAGAATCTAGGAATGTAGCAGCAGAGACTCCTAGGTTGTGGTCTGAGGCCACAACTTTTCATCTTCCGGCATGCAACTGGGCCCTTATAGAAACAAACACACACACATCTACCAGGGGATGTGAAAGTGTATTACAAGTGTCTAGGAGGCAAAGAAAGCAACACTAAACTCTTGTCCTTTACTGGTAGGGAGAATCACTTGTATTAACCTAAGGAGATAGGGTTGCTACTACATAATGGGGTCAAGCAGGAGTATATCTGGAAACCAGGAAACTATGGTTTCTCTTTGTCCATTCTCAGTGATAATTTTAAATAGACAATTGTGGGGAAGCGGGTGTGGCTCAGTGGATAGAGCCCCCGTCTACCATATGGGAGGCCCGGGTTCGTGTCCCGAGGCCTCCTTGTGAGGGCATGCAGGCCTGAGTGGTGCGGTGGGCTGATGCAGCAACCTCACGGCAGGAAGCGGGTGTGGCGCAATGGATAGAGCCCCCGTTTACCATATGAGAGGCCCCGGGTTCGCTTCCCGGCGCCTCCTTGTGAGGGCAGGCTGGCTCGCGCTGCGCTGTGGGCTGATGCGGCAAGACCTCACAGCAAGGGGGAGATAAGCAGACACAGAGAAGCCACGCAGCGAATGGACACAGCAGCACAAGCGGCAAGGGGGGGATAAATAAATAAATCTTTAAAAAAAAAAAAATAGACAATTGTGGCAACAATGGCTTTAAAATGGCATGGTAGCCAAGATTCAGCCACCTTCGAGATTAAGGTCTGAGTTATTCCACTGGATAAATGACATAGGTCAACAGAGGTGCTCTCCATAAGGTACATTTTGAGTGATTGGTATGGGAGGGAGACGAAAAATATGTCCTTATGGAACATGGGTGGCTCTGTGTAGTGCAAATAACAGACTGTAGCAGACAATTTTGATATTCCACCTACATTCCTCTGGACTTTACCAGGGTAATAAACACTTGCCTTTTTTCCAACTGCTCAAGGACTTCCTACCCCACTTTATCTATATGTTGTGCAGGGCAGAAATGCTAGGAATTAACATCCACCCCACAACTACCCTCCAGGCAATGACTGACCAGGAATTGGTACATAAATACACCAGCCTTCTCAATTCATGGGAGGCACAATTCTGTAGAGCATAATCTGCACTGAGTCAAGGATTTTCCCAGTCTTATCTCCCAATTTTCCTTCAGGTGTTCCCTTATAATACCTCCCAAATAATCTTACTATCAAATCCTTGTTTCAGAATTTGCTTATATTGGAGCTAAACTATGACTCATAATTATTTGAAGTAATTTATTGTGGTTAATGGGAAACTGATCCTGAGACAGGAAATATATTGTACAAGAGTATCTCTTGGGTTTATTGGATTTTCGAGCAACTCTATGTGTGACAAAAGTCAGGACAAAGATCCAATTCTCCTATATATTTTTTTAAATCTAGAGCTCCTTTCATTGTAATACAGTGTCTTCCTTTTTGGCCAAGCGAAAGAAAAATAATATGTATTGATACTCAAAAAATATAAATCCAGAGATAAAAGTGAATTATAAAGACCTCATTTTCTTATTAATAGTCTTGTAGCATTAAAATTTTTGGTAACTTTTCCTCTGATTTGTGTCTTCTAAGTTGTACCACTCTGAAATGGCATGTTTATTCATTTAATTATTTTCCTTTCATATATTAAAATTACGATATTATATTTACTATGTCTAGGCATTATGATAGTAACAAATAATTTGTTGGTGGACAAAGAAGAACACTTTCTCTGCTCACTTGGATATAAAAGTATAGTGGAGAGACAGATATTATACAAACAATCACACACATAAATGTATCATTGCATACTGGTGTCTATTTAATAGAAAAAAATGGGGGCATAAATAGAGAATATATTCATAGGTTCACTTGAGCTGAAGTCTGAATGATGAGTAGAATTTACTACCTTGAAGAAAAGTAGAGCAGAACTTAGATGTAGGAAATAGGTGCAAAGATACTTACCTGGAAGGATTATAAAATAGTTGAGATATGTCAGGAGGCCACCTTGTGGAGGACAAGGTAGAAGGCATGATAACAAATATGGGCCGAGGAATAGGCCAAAGTATTTCAAAGAAATTGAGAGCTATAATGATTTTATGTAGGGGGAGGAGTGTGTTAGGGTTGTATGATCAGGTTTGCATTTCGTAATGACTTTTTTGTTTAAAATGTAGATATGGAATTGGAGGCATTGAGAATGGTTGTCAGGCTGGTTAAGAGGACATTATAGTCCAGATGAAAGTTATTTCTTGTTCTAAGATTCTGGTGCTAAGGAAAAAGGGTAATTGGCAAAATAAATAATATTAAGAAGGGAAAATTAAAGGAACTTGTTGACAGATAAAAATCTCGAGATTTTGGGCCTGTGGAAAAAGATGAATCATTAAATATTATTAAGAAAACACTTGTAGATACCAAGGTTTGGGGCAAATTTATGAATTTGGACCTAGACACGTTGAGTCTCAAGTTTTTGAGAGATCCAAGTATTGCAGTTGAGTAAACAGAGACTTAAGATGACTGGAGTTTAGAGAGGTCTGGTTCAAGATTATGAATTTGGGAATCATAAGTAAATGTATGAATCATATGTGAAGTTCTGTAAGAATGTATGTAGATGAGATTGTCTATAAAGAGAGTATATAGAGTGAGAAGAGAAGATTATTTTGAGATGACCAACTATTCATTTCTCCAGGCACCCACATCCCTTATATATAGTTCATGACATTATACTCCTCTGATTTCTTATCCACCTTTCAGACCACAGCTTCTCAATCTGCTTTGCATACTTGGTTAATGCACCTGCTGCTGCTATGGTTGGTGATGATGATGGTAAAAAAAGACAAAGATCAGGGAAATCATAAAAAATAATGACAGTTAAAAAATGTGGAGCATTCATTTTATGAAAAAATGGATTAAAATGTATTATGCGTATTAACTAATTTAATCCTTATAACCATCCTATGGGGGGTAATTATATTCATTTTTAACCCTATTTCTCAAATTAAAAAACTGAGTCACAGTGAGGTTAAGAAATCTGCCATGATCACATTGCTAGAAAGGGGCAGTGTAGGCTTGTAAATTCAAGCACTCAACACTGGAATCTTTGCCATTAATTACTCTCCTGTTCTAGGTGAACATATATACTTTTAAAGTATACATTAATCATTTCCAAGATGGAACATATTCTGAGTCATAACACATGTCTCAATAAATCTGAATGATCATAATCTTCAAAGTATGTTTGCTGACCATAATGAAATTAAACTAGAAATCAATAACTTAAAGATACTGGGAAAAATCCTCAAATATTTGGAAATTAAACAATCCACTTAAAGATAACTAATTAGTTAAAGAAAAAAATCACAGAGAAATTAGAAAATATTTTTAAATGAATAAAAAGGAAAATACAACATAGATATTGTGGTTTGCAGCTAAAATAATATTTAGAGGGAAATACAGAGCATTTCCTTATATCTAAAATCAATTGTCTAAGCTTTAACTTTAATACGCTACAAGAAGAAAAGTGTATTAAACACCAAGTAACCAGAAGGAAGAAAATAATTAAAAAATAAGACCAGTAATCCATGAAGCAGCAAAAATTATAGAGAAAAATCAGTATCAATATCATACTGAACAGAGTTATATGTCATGTATAATTTCCCTACACATGGTTTTTCTGACCCTTTTATTTGAACCTATAATTAGCACTATACTCATTAAATATATGTCCTAGAGACTTAAATCTTTGGTCTGTTCATATGCCAGTTGAGCCCTGAATCTCAGCAGAGTTGCAACACCTACTCTCCAGTTCATTGGACTTGCCCAGGACAACAAAAGGATGATGATGGAGAACACCTATCCAAAAAAACAGAGAGCATCTACAACTGCAAGCAAGACAGTTCCATCCATCTGCCCCATGGGATTTATGCCCCCTCTCAATCAGTAACAGGGCGGGCATCACCATCTCAAAATCCTCAAGATTGAGGAATGAGCAAACATAAGGGGGGACTGCAACTATGGACTAAAGTAGATTTATTATTATTCTAGCAATGAAAGAATTTGTATCATTGCTATAAAGGCAGTGGCCACCAGAGTTTCTGAGGGGAGGGAGAGGGAAGCATAGGTATTACATGGAGCATTTTGGGGGCATTGGAAGGGTCCTGCATGATGGATACAGGCCATTACACATTTTGTCAAAATCTATAAAATTGTGCAGTGCAAAGTATAAACTATAATGTAAACTATAGTCCATGGTTAGTAGCAATGCTTCAATATGTGTTCCTCAATTGCAACAAATGTAGCACACTAATGAGAGATGTTGTTAATGGGGGAAGTTTGGGGTGGGGGAGTGGGGTAAATGGGAAACCTCTATAATTTTGATGTAACATTTATGTAATCTAAAGCGTCTTTTAAAAAAAATCATAATAAAGTTCTAGCTAGTGTAATAAGAAAAGAAAAAAACGGTATGCAGATTGTAAAGGAAGAAATTAAAATGCCTTTATTCACAGATTATGTATTGTCTATGTAGAAAACTTCAAAGAAACTCAGAAAAGTTTTGGAATAAGTAAGTGAGTATAACAAGGTGGCAGGATACAATATCAATATTCACAAGTCAATTGATTTCCAAATATTGAAATAAACAACTGGAATTTGAAATAAAAACTACCATTTACAATAGCACCAAAAATAAAATACTTAAGTATCAATTGAATAAAATATGTGCAAGATTTGTATGCAGACACCACAACACACTGATGAAAGAAATCAAAGACCTAAATAAATGGAGAGTTATTCCACATTCATGGATTGGATGACTCATGTTAAGATACTAATTCTTCCCAAACCGATCTATGTAGTCAACACAATTCCAATCAAAATCCCAACAAGCTATTTGGTAGACATCAAAAATCTTATTCTAAAATTGATGTAGCCGGGCAGAGGACCTATAATAGAACAAACTTTGAAGACTCACATTATCTGAGTTTAAGACTTATTATAAAGCTACAATAATCAAGACAGCATGGTATTGGTGAAAGAATAGACTCATAGATCAATAAAACTGTAAAAAGAGACCAGAAATATACCTACACAAATATAGTCAATTGATCTTTGTCAAAGGCACAAGGGCAATTAACTGGAGAAAGGATAGTCTTTTCAATAATTGATGGTGGAACAATTGGGCATCCTTATACCAAAAAAAGAGACTTTAGACATAGACCATACACTTAAAAAAAAATAAAAGAAAACTCAAAGTGAACCACAGACCTACATTTAAATGCAAAACTAAAAAATTTCTAGAAGAAAACTTAAAAGAAAATCTATGGATTTTGTTCACGAGGTTTTAGATACAAGGAGAAAAATAAAATCCATGAAAGGTAAAATAGGTAAGTTGGTCCTTACTAAAACTAAAAGTTTTGCTCTGCAAAAACACACTATTAAGAGACTAAAAATACGAGCCATATATTGAGAAACAGAGAAAATTTTGGAAAAAACCCTTGTCTGACAAAAGATTTGTATCAGGAATACACAAAGAACACTTAAAATTCAACAATAAGAAAACAAACAACCCAATAAGAAGATGTGCAAAATATCTGAAAAATACCTCACCAAAGAATACATGCAAATGTAAAATCAGCACATGAAAAGATGCTCAACATTATTTGTCATCACATTAAAACAACGCTGAGGTGCCATCACAACTTTTAGAATGACAAAAAAGGGAAGCGGGTGTGGCTCAATCGATAGAGCTCCCATTTACCATATGGGAGGGCCCGGGTTCACTTCCCGGTGCCTCCTTGTGAGGGCAGGCCTGCCTGCGCGGCGCGGTGGGCTGATGCAGCGGGACCTCACAGCAAGGGGGAGATAAGCAGACACGGAGAAGACACACAGCGAATG
>JAQZBX010011446.1:0-18616 GCA_029593785.1 Cabassous unicinctus
TGGATTGTGTCCATCTTTTAGCAATTGTGAATAATGCTTCTATGAACATAGGTGTGCAAATGTCTTTGCACACCAATGTTGCTTACTTTCAGTTCTTCTGAATATATTCCTAATAGTGGGATTGCCAGATCATATGACAGCTCTATATTTAGCTTCCTGAAGAACTGCCAAACTGTCTTCCACAGAGGCTGCACCATTTTACATCCTCACCAACAGTGTAGGAATGTACCATCCTCTACAGCACTTGTAGTTTTCTGCTTTTTTAAAATAATGACCATTCTATCAGGTGTGAAATATATCATTGTAGTTTTGATCTGCTGTATTAGTCAGCCAAAGGGGTGCTAATGTGAAATACCAAAAATGGGTTGGTCTTTATAAAGGGTATTTATTTGGGGTAGAAGTCCACAGATACCAGGCCAGAAAGCGTTAAGTTTCTTCTCACCAAAGTTCATTGCCACGTGTTGGAGCAAGACAGCTGTCGACATTTGCCAGGGTTCAGCTTCTTGTGTTCCTCTCTTCCCGGGGCTGTGTTTCTCTCTGGGCTTAGCTCTTCTGGTTCCTCCACAAGGTCAGCTGTAGACTATCAGGCGAACGGCTCACTTCTCTTCTTCTGGGGCCTTTTCTCCAACATCAAAACTGCCTCTCAAAAACTGCTTCAACTCTGTTCTTTTCCTTGCCTTTTATATTCGATTCCCCACCCACCAAGGGGTGGGGCTCAACCCCTACTGATGTGGCCCATAACTCAATCATGCCCAGATTAACAGATCAGTTTACAAGCATGATCCAATTATATTTTTGGAATTCATTATTACATCAAACTGCCTAACTGCAACATCTGCATTTCTCCTATAACTAGTGATATCGAGCATCTTTTCATGTGCTCTTTGGCCATTTGTATATCTTCTTTGGAAAAATGTCTATTCAAATCTTTTGCCCATTTTTAAATTGGGTTGTTTGTCTTTTGATCATTGAGTTCTATGATCTCTTTATATCACACAGAGATCAAACCCTTTTTGGATATGTGGTTTCTGAAGATTTTCCCATTGAGTAGGTTGTCTATTCACCTTCTTAACAAAGTCACTTGATGCATAAAAGTGTTTAATTTTGAGGAGGTCCCATTTACCTATTTTTTCTTTTCATTGGTCGTTCTTTGGGTGTAAGGTTTAAGATACCATCATCTACCACAAGAGCTTGAAGATATTTCCCTACATTTTCTTCTAGGAGTTTTATGGTTCTTGCTTTTATATTTAAGTCCTTGATCCATTTTGAGTTAATATTTGTATAAGGTATGAGATAGGGGTCCTCTTTCTTTCTTTTAACTATAGATATGCAGTTCTCCCAGCACCATTTATTGAATAGACTGTTCTGACCCAGCTGGGTGGGTTTGACATCCTTGTCAAAATTCACTTGACCATAGATATGAGGGTCTATTTCTGAATTCCCAATTCAATTCCATTGGTCAATATGTTTATCTTTAGTCCAGTACCATGCTGTTTTTACTACTGTAGCTAAGTAATATGCTTTAATGTCAGGAAGTGAGAGTCCTTCTACTTCATTCTTCTTTTTTAAGACATTTTTGCCTGTTTGGGGCCCCTTACCCTTCCATATAAAATTTGATAATTGACTTTTTCAATTCTGAAAAAATAGGCTGTTGAGATTTTTATTGGGATTGCATTGGATCTGTAAATCAGTTTGGGTAGAATTGACATCTTAATGATATTTAATCTTCCGACCCACCCAAGTAACTTTCTGTCACCCTGTTTATTTCTGGAATATTACAATAAGTAGACTAAGTAGAAAGTAATATAAACTTTTTTGTCATCTGCCTGTTATGATTTAAGTTCAAATTCTTAGGGAGATAAAATGCAAAGTAAATGGTACAAAATCCCCCTGAGTCTGATAGAAAATGGACTTTTGGGGTTTATTTTTGTGGAAATTAGACTGCATAACCAAGTTGGTCTTCTAGATCAACTTCAAGCCATGAAAAAGTATACCAAAGAGCTTCAGTTATGCTTTCTCTGAATTATTCATCAGTGGTAGCTTGGAGCTATGTGCCTCCCCCCAAAACATGTTCTTAAACTTAATCCATTATTGTGCATGTGAACTCTTGTATAAAGGACCTTTTGATGATATTTTTTTCAGGTAATATGTGGCCCTGCTGAATCAGGATGGGTCTTAATCCTATTACTGTAGGCCTTATAGGGAAGGTCACAGAAAGAGAGAAAGCCAGAGGGAACAACCAGAAGCTGAATATCAGTGGAACTAGAAGAGAAAGGAGAAGCCAGGAGAGGCCACTATGTGTATTGCTGTATGACAGAAAAACCAAGGACCAAGGATCGCTGGCAACCAGCCCCAGAATGCCAGTCTTGAGGAAGAAAGCATCACCTTGATGATGCCTTGATTTTGGACTTCTCCTAGCCTCAAAACTGTGAGCCAATAAAATCCCATTGTTTAAGCCAACCCATTTGCATGGTATTTGCTTTGGTACCCAGGAAACTAAAACATCACCATTACTCATTCAGGCAATATTCACTGGTCCCTTCTGTGGGCAGGCTTTGGGCTGGGAGGTGGAGAGAACGCAAAGGGAAATATACAACAGTCCCCAATATTAAGGAAGAGAGACTCAAACAGTTCTGAGGTTATAGCTACAGTGCAGCTAAGACATTGGTGAAAAGTATCAAAGAAAGGCATTCAAATGCTTAATTTGTGACAATATAAACTAATAATTTCTAAACAATCTGTGTGACGATAAGAATATTTTAATTTCCATCTAGATATTTTTTTGTATTGTGAACACTGTCCAGTTTCGAAGATAAATTTTCCATTATTGTTCCTTTCAAGTTCATTTGTTTCCTTTCCTGTAACATGTTTGTGGCAGCTCCAATAATATGCTTTTGATGACATTACAGATAATTCACCCTTAAGTCTTACATCACTCGCCACACTAGGCTACACTAGCACAAACCCTCATTGCATTTTTGCTACCTAATTTGAAAAACTACTTTCAAATACTTCAAAAAGGAGAAGAAATCCCCAAGAGAATTAGGTGATAATGCTATTCAGTGATATCTATTGAGAGCATTTACTTAATCAAAACAAAAAATGTAACACCTGGTAAGTATCTATCACTTTCCCCATCTGGTGCAGATGGAGGGAGCCAGCTTGAGGTACAAATGCATTCCATCTCTGAGTGGTCCCTGAGTGGTGGAGGGAGCCAGGAGGTGACAGGAGAAGGGGTCCAGGCAGCCTGGCTCAGCAAGATCTCAAGGCTTCCTGGCAAGTCACTTTGATGTGCTGTGCCTTTGAAGTAAGTCCTTTCATACTGGGAGCTCCTCTTCACCAATCCCTAGCATGGCCCCTGCAGTTTATCAAAAGGAGAGGAGTCCTCAGATAATTACTTTTTCGAGAAAGGGAGAAGTGAGACAAACATTGAAGGAAGAAAACAAAGACAGGGAGAGAGTGAGAGAGCTAGAGAGTGAGAGAATTGTATAGTGAGTGTTAAAGCCATTTGGCATTTGAATCTACCTCATGTTCATTTTAGTTGAAATATGTACTGTTAAAATAACCAGTACTTGGTGGAAGTAGTGGGGCTTTTGAAGACTTTTGATTTTCTTTCTCAGATTTTATGGTCTGGTCTCCAGATTCTTAGACCTGTTTGATGCTAGAATATTGTTTGCTTCTTTATATATTAAACTGTCATATTTAGAGGAATCTAGAGCATGCTTACTTATCTTTTTTTCACTACTTTTAGGAACTTTAGGCACTATCAGTTTAGAAACTCTAGGCTCACTACTGCCAATACCTACATCTGTGAAATAAAGTTAATAATAGTACCTGTTTCAAAAGTTATTATGAAGAATGAATAAGCTAATATTTGTAAAGAGCCTGATAAGTGCTACATAAGTGTTTATTAAAAAGAATATTAAATAATTTAAAAATAAAATATAAAATATTAGAATAAAATAGATTAAATGTTAAAATCTATCATAAATTAGATTATCCATTATTGCTTAAATTCTGATTAATGTTGAATTATTTGCAAGATTAGGTTGATTACTCTAAAGAAATGAGTGTTGTTTCTGTCTTTCTTGCCATAATTGGATGATCCTGAAATTCCATAATGGCACCATTTTTTACAGACAGCTCAGAAGATACTGGTCATAATTATTAGTAAGCTCCAGGTTTCTGGCTTCTTTGGTACCAAGGAGGACACCCATCCTTAGCTACTTGGATTTTGGCAAGAAGATTATTGTATTGTCTGGTGGCTTGGATGAGATAACCCTTTATCTATCTAAAGGTTTCCCTGGCTTGAAATTGATGAGCAAAGTCATTTGGCCCCTTCTTCCAGGAAGAAATTCAATGTTGTTTCACATTCCATGTTTTCTTTCCATATTTCTTTTGAGTCTCTGACTATGTATTTCAGAAGTAATACCAGAATAAAGCACTTGCCTTCTTTGACTGATATATGTACCTTAATCATCACCCTTTCAGCAGAACCTGACCTAGAATATCCCAATGACAGATTTCTTGCTACTATTTTCGCAACAGGCTCAGAATATTAAAGATAGAAATCTATCCCAGGACAGGGTTGTTGATAATCTGCTATTCACAGATTGCTTTGCATTTCAGTTTATAGTTTGTATTCAGGCTTTAGGGATTGGCATGCTAACCATTCACTGTTACAGATGGACATTGGCTGAGAGCCTGACCTAGAGTTTGCAAAATAATTTAAATAAATTTTAAATAGTTTCCTGGTTACCAAAGCAACTAATCATTAAAGTTTCCAGGCAAGTTATCTGCAAACTGAATTAGGGCCTAAATACAGAGGAAACTGCACTAGGTCTGAGCATTCAAAATACTGATAAATTTTCCAGGATATCTAAAAAATTATCTGTGGCTATTTATGTTCTTTAGATTGCTATTTTAGGAGCAAAGACAATAGTTGCTCTTTACTTTGTGATATTGGATGTTTAGAACAACAGTTAAAAGCAACCTTGGGACTTAGACATGTCTATTTTCTCTGGATACCTTAATACCATAAAAATTAAATTGTATTAAACCGTAATGGTCTACCTGATCTTTCAAGATCCTATGATTGAAAAGTCCCATAAAATGAGACCCCCAGCTTCAGACTTGGCTAATCGCTGGTATCCTGCTCTTCTCACCTTATTCTATGAGTAATAAGGCAATGGAGAAGCATGAGAACCATGATCTTACACTGATACTACCAATTTTACTTCACCCTACAGGGTTCCTTCTACTCATGTTTTATGTTTATATATTATAATTCTTTTCTCTTATATTGAACAACTTGGTTCCCTTTATCTTTAGTAGATTTATTTTCTTAATTCCTCCGTATATCACAAGTTTCTCAAGGCTACTGCCACCCCACCCCATGCCCACATACCTTTCTCATTCCCCCTGGGCTCTGCCTCCTTGTGCCAGGTTGCCCTACTGCTAACAGTTGCCCTCCCCACCCTGCTCAGTTTCTGATTCATCACTCCTGGTCTCCCCTCTTCATGGTCATTCTCTCCTCATCCTGCTTGTGTTCTGGCACCCTCTACTGAGCCACCCTTAAGAGTGTTGTCCTCCTCAACCTGCTTGGTTTCTGATTCCCCACTCCTTCACCTAAATAAACAGCCTCTTCACACTGTTCAGGCTCTGTCATTCCATACAGTCCACCCCTCCCCGCTGCATGGGTGGCTACCTTTCTTTGCCCCCACCTAATGGATTTAGGGCAGGAAGGCAAGGAAGAAGGGGAAGAGGGAGACGATGAAGAACAATAGATACTTATTGAATGAATATCAAGAGTATGGCCTGTTTTCTAGGCAAATTTTGCCCTTCTGAGGTATTTTTCTAGAATAGATTAGGGGAATTTTTACTCAGTTGCTCTTACCAACTATGATTCCAATGTATCACACATGAGTTACTATTATAATAACTAAACACAACTGTGAATACAACTCTGAACTATCAAAGTCTCAAATTACAATAAAATAGCAATCTGTAGTTCTGTTTCCTTATGTATATATGATAGTGTGCTTAAGAATGATCATTTAAAAGGGAGAGCCCCTGTAATGGATACCATATCTTTAAACTGATTGGAGTCTTAACTGGAATCTAGTTAAATTCTAGGCAAAATTTACAGTGGCAATTAAATGATCTTTTTTATTTTCAGCTGCCTTTATTTTAAAAGAGATTTCAGAGTCTTGCAAATATTTATCTACCAGCTGTAAATGAACAACTTTATTCGCTTTAAGCACAAACACAAGGTTCAACTCTGTGCTTATTAGGAGCAGTGATTTTTATCACATTTTGAAGAGATACTCATAAAGATGATAAAGATCGTCTAGGGTCATTTCCAACCTTGAAATTTTAGTGCTTTCCACTAAGATAAATGTCTCCTTGGCCTGTAATTACCCATATTCTCTTTTACATGTTTTATGATAACTGGGAAACCAAATGTAGAAATGCTTATTTAATCTTTTCTAGAAAAAATATTGTTAAAACATTCCCAGATATAGAACAGCTGCACAGGGCATGAATTGAAAATGGTATGAAAACTGTCATCTCAGCCTTCACAGTCACATTTTTTCACCTGTTTAGGGAATTGTACATCTCTGGCTTGTTGAACACATTCTTTATTGCAAAATTGAAGACTGCCAGATCAAAAATGCTGCTTTAAGCATGTTATTTCTTAGGATATATTTTACACTTAGAAGAAAAGCATTAAACCACATACTGAAGCTTAATGGGATAATGCTAATGAATGGATCTGATTTTTTAAAATGATTTAAGTTTCAGAAATATCTTTTTAAGATCAATCAAGATTGATTTACATAGCACTCTTTAATGTCTAGATTTACTAAACATGGACAATCTAAGCCAAAATGGAAATACCTAGTCTCTTTTCACACAAGTCCCCAGAGTCCTGAGTATTTCTCTCCTACATTAAAATATTGCAACCCATATGAATTAATTCTCAACCCTTAGAGTAAAAGATTATTTGCTAAAAGATACAATTTTTCTTTGCCTCTAAATATTTGTTTCATTTGTTATTACATTAAGTAAACAGGTAAAATATTTTTGTGAAATTGACAAAATATATTCTATATCATATATGAAGATAATCCTAAGTTTTTAGAGTCTAAAAATACCTGAAGAACTAAAAAATAGTTTTCAAGTAGAACGGTGTACAGTTGACATTTATCAAGTACTCCTTCTATGTCAGCAGTGCCTTACATGAATTATCTTGTTGAATCATCACCTCCACCTTGAGAAGTAGAAATTTTTGTTATCCCCATTTTTCAGGTGAAGAAACTGAGGCCTGGAGAGGACAAGGCACTTAACCAAGGTCACATAGCTGATAAATGATGGAGTTGGGATTTGAACTCAGCAGTCTGATTTCAGAACCTGGTCCTTAACCTCTATGCAGCAGGAAGCAAGTTAGGGACAGAAAGAAAGTGGAACCCAGAATATTCAAAGTTTTGTTACTTTGCTTATGCTAAATTGATTATACTCTGTGGCAGATGGCATTATGTACCCCAGAAAAAAACGTGTTCTTCATCTTAATCCCATGCCTGTGGGTGTGAACCCATTGTAAATAGGACCTTTTGAAGATGTTATTTTTCATTAAGGTGTGGCCAACTGAATTGGGATGGGTCTTAATCCTGTTACTGGAGGTCTTATACAGAGAAAGCCATAGGGAAGCCAGAAGTCAGTGGAACCCAGAAGAAAAAGAACAGGACATTGCCATGTGCCAGGAAACCAAGGAACCCAGAGATTGCCAGCCAGTCAGAACACTACTGACTCTAGGAGAAAGCAAGTCTTCTAGTCTCCGAAACCATGAAATGATAAATTCCCTTTGTTTAAGCCAACCCATTGTGTGGTATTTGTCAAAGCAACTGGGAAACCAAGACAGTTTTTGGTATTGGAGAGTAGGGAACTGCTATTATAAACACCGAAAAATGTGGGGGAAAAACTTTGAAATTGGGTAATAGGTAGAGGCTGGAAGAATTGTGATGTGCTTGATAGAAAAAGCCTATATTGCTTTGAAGAAACTATTGGTAGAAATAACAAATGTTAAGGATACTACTGATGAAGCCTTAGAAGACAATGATGAACGTGTTGTAAACTAGAGGAAAGGCGATGTTATATAAAGTAGCAGAGGACTTGGTGAAATTGTGTTCCAATATCCGGTGGAAAGCAGAACTTGTATGTGATGAACTTGGTTATCTGGCAGAGGAAATTTCCAAGCTGAGTGCTGCAGTTTCAGCCTGGTTTCTCTTGCAGCTTATAATAAAATATGAGAGGAAATGGATGAGTTTAGAATTAAACTCTCAAGCACAAAGCAACCAGAAATTGATGATTTGGAAAACTGTAGCCTATCCAGATGATGTGGCCTGAGACTAACACCAGAAACAGCTCTAGCAGGACCTCCCTGAGCTTCCGGGAAGTGAGTCCCAAGAAAACAGGGCTTCCTGTGAGGGTTTAACTGAACAACCTTTTGCTAAAGAGGGTATGGCTGAATATGGATCCAGTCAGTTAGTTCAGTGGAAGTCAAGACTGGAAATGTAGTTATCCAGGAAGGATATGTGAAAAGTCCCTTTGTCTGATGGTTTGAACTCCCTTGAACTGCACACAAAGCTGACAAAGGTTTTGTAAAATTTGTATATATAGAAGCACTACCATCTTGGACTGAAGGGGACAGAGAAGAGATGAATTGAAGGAAGAATGACTTACTGGAAGCAGAAGTTTGGGCCAAAAAGATCTCCTTGGGCCAAGAGAGCTGACCTAACCACATGTGTAGAAGTGGGTGGGGTCCATCCTGTGTTTGGAGGGGGTAGGCCATCAGCCCTGGTGCTTCTGCCCCATTTGGGGAGAGTTTGTTCAACATCCCAAAGCTCAGAGAGAGTGGAGTCTATGCCCAGGTGTTCAGGGAGAGTTTGGTCACCATGCTAATGCTTGGAGAGACAGGGTCTTACACCCCAGTTTTCTGGCAGAGTGAAGCAGCCATTCCAATGCTGGGAGAGGGTGGGATTCAGGCCCCAGCATTTAAGGAGAGCATGGCCACTGCAGAAGCAGTTGGAAGGGGTTGGGCTACCACTCCATCAGTCCCAGAGGACAAAGCATCCGTCCACAAATAGCTCTCAGACCTTGAAATCTAATGGAGTTTGCCCTGCTGCATTTCGGACTTGCTTGGGATCCATGACTCCTGTTTTCCTTCCAATTTATCCCTTTTTGAATGGGAATGTCTATCCTATGCCTGTCCCACCATTGTAGTTTGGAAGCAGATAACTTGTTTTCTAGTTTTCACAGATCCACAGAGAGAAATTTTGCCCCAGGACAGACCACACCCACAATTGATTTTAATGAGATTTTGGATTTAGATTTGTTCTAAAATGGCTTAAGGCTTTTGACATGTTTCAATGGAATGAATGTCATTTGCATGAGGGAAGAACATGTCTTTTGAGGGGCCAGAGGGTGATTTGTGGCAGATTGAGTTATGTATGGGAGAAAAAAACATGTTCTTAATCTTAATCCTATTCCTGTATGAACCCATTGTAAATAGAACCTTTTAAAGATCTTATTTTTAGTTAAGCTGTGACCAGTTGAATCAGGATGGATCTTAATTCTATTTCTGGAGGCCTTAAAGTCAGGGGGAAGAGCCAGAAACTGGAAGTCAGTGGAACCTGGAAGAAAAAGGAAGGCAATGACATCACCAAGGGGCAGGAAAGCCAAGAAACCCAAGGATTGTTGGCCAGTTAAAATGGTACTGACCCTGGGTGGAAGCAGGTCTTCTAGCCTCTGAAACCATGAGCCAATAAATTCCTGTTGTAAAGACAGGTATTTGTCATAGCAACTGGGAAACAGAGTTGTGTTTTTGTTGTTGTTTAAATCACAATAAGATTTTTTTTTTTTAAATTGGACATTTTATTTTCAAGTTTTCTGTTCTGTGGAGTCCTAGAAAGAAATTGAAGGGTAGGTAGCTGAGGTTAGCTTTAGCTATCAATGGCTGTGGGGAAAACGTGAGGGAGAGCCTAGCCTTGGTGATACCCCCCTTGCCCTGGCTGCAGAGCAGTATGTTACCTGCCCTTGCCATTTCCCGATTCCAGGCAGTACAGAATTATAGTTAAGGGCACAGATTCTCGAGCCATACATACCAGAATCCTAATCCCAGCTGGACCATTTATTACTAGGAGATTTTGGAAAAGTGACAATGCCTTTGAGCTCCATTTCTTCATTTGTGAAAAAAAGGGTATGTAAGTATATACACAGTTTATAGTGTTGTTGTGTGATTAATTGAGCTAATATTGTGCCAGGGCATTCTTGTCGCCCCTGTACCTCCTGTTCCCCTTGCCCTGTTGCTGACCTCTGACTGTCTAAAGCCTTTGCCTTAGCTTTCCACAATGAGGTCTTGCTTGCTGCAAAATTTACCCCCTTCTTCCCACATCAAAATTCATGCTTTACCTGGGAAGGTTGATCTCAGTTTGAGTTTAGGAAAAAAAGCAATTGAATGAGCCTCCTGGGAGTGTTTGCATTTTAAAAGCAAATGTTACTAACCCAAATGAAACTAATTTGTAGAGTCTCAAGCTGTGTTAAGGGGATTTCAGGTTGAGTAGGCGAGACATTTTTGATAAACCTTCTCAAACCAAAATGCTTTATCCATGGTCTGCCCTGTTAGGGAGAGGCCTGGCCTTCCCTGCATCTCTTCCCACCCTACCCTTGGACCCTCTTAAATGTCCGAATTCTTCTTTTCCAAAACCAGAATAATGAAGGTACAAAGTTTGGCAAGCCTGACAGCTTGGACGGTTACTGACTCACCTATGAGGTGAGGATTTTTTAGATTCATAGAATGAACAGGTGACTCAAAAATTAAAATCAACTGCTGGGGCTAGTAGGTGTAATGAAACAGAAAGAGCCAAAAGCTTAATGAATGGAGAAGTGATTTTGAAAGGAGACAGATAAGGATTGCTTCCTGAAGATAAGAGGGGCTAAAAACAAGGATCCTTAAAAATAGGACTGACTTAGCTCCAGCCGTGGAATTTATGCATGATGGCACAGCTGCCAGTAGCATGAGTATTATTGCTTGAATCCTGCTGGTAGTCACAATATAAAATATCTTTTATTCTCCTTCATTTCTTTGTCTTTCGCCCTTTTGCCCTTTCTGAAGACTCAACTCTTAAGTACCACTCACAGATACATATATTTCCAGTGACTTGCATATTGATCACTGGCAAGGCTGACAGGTAGAGCCTAGAGAGAAAGGGAGGGTCCATCAGCTTCTGCCATACACCATCCTTCAGGAACGAGCTGAAGCAAAACCCACTCGCCTTTTTTCTGGCTTCTACTCTACCTGTAAGGATTGCTTCTTTGTGCTTGTTCTCTGTGGTTCTAAAGGAAATAATTTACAGGATAATTACTTGGTTGCCAGGACAGAAAGAACTACTTTTAAAAACTCAGTCATCTTTATCACTGCTTTCCCTTTCTCATAAATTCAACATAAGCCCCTTAAAAATGTAGATTTCCATCGAGTTTTCTTCTTTAAACAAAGAGTTGACTGTGTAGGAATAGGCTGTTAGGCCTGTGAACTCCACCACAGGGTGATACAGATGATTATGTCCATGAGGAGCAGGGCACAAAGAGGCTTTGGAAACCTAAATCCATTGCAGGGAAAGAGCTGCCCCTTATGGACATGGCTGGAATAGAATAGGGAGGGAAAGGAGTGTGAATATCCAAAAAATAGTGGGAGGTCATTCCCTTTAAAATTTTTTAAAAATCTGGAACTTTCTCTTGGTGGATTTAGAGGGGCAACCGGGCCATTTCAGTGGGAAAAGTAGGTCAGCAATCAAGCAAAAATGACAAGTTTATGTACCAGATAGGGCTAAATGCAATACCTTAGACTTATGTGATATAGATTGCTTTGGGAAAAATATCAGCGCCCATTCCTGAGGAGCATTGTTTCTTGGGAAAGGCTCTGTCAGAGACATGGTCTTTGGTTTTTGTCTATAGGATTCTTCTTATTTTAAAACCTTTGAGAGAGGAGAGTTACACTACTTACGGTTTTAGATTTTGCTTTCTCTTATTCCTGGTTTGGTCTCTGCCAACTGTGGTTAGGGATTTTATTGTTTAAAAGGAGACATGTTGGTTTGTAGATTTAACTGTCCAATACTGCCATCATTATTCCTTGTTTAGCATTCCTGGCCTTCCTCGCTGTGTTCAGTGAATTGTTATGTGATTCTGTTTGTCACCATCATCTGCACTTCGTGATTATGTTTATGTCCTTGGCTGTGTCACTCAACTTCTCTGTCTCAGTACCCTTCTCTGATAAAGAAGAATGAAAGCTACTTTCAGGTTCTGTAGAGAAAGATGTGTGTCCTTAGTTATTTGTGACATATTTATGAGCCCTAAAGAACTGTAAAACTGAGAAGGTACTTAAGAAATATGGCATTGAAAATTCTGTTTTTTGTTATGGTTAATTTTTCAAAAACTCGGCAATCATCCCAAACAGTTGCTATAAATTTGAACATGTTCCTGTGGTTGCTTTCCACTAAGACAAGTGAGAATGATGTACTTGGAATCTTAGTGACAAATAAATGAATAGGCTAAATAAAATACAGGTCATGTCCTAATTGCTCCAATTCCTGGGAAATTAAAGTGTCTTTGAATAAAACATATAGTGAAATATCAGGAGCTATCTGGTAATTTTAATCAATATACAAACAAATCTAACCAACACGTTTCATCAAATATATGGGGTACAAGGCTCTGTGCTGGACATGGGTTACAAGAAGATGAAATCCCTGTCATTGATGGGCTTACTGTCAAATGGGAAGTCATACTTTGTCCTAAAGCAGGAAGAGATTTGTATAGCCCTCTGGTTTATAAATATTACTCTGAATTTCCTGTGAATAAAAGTTTGAGGCTTGGATGATGGCAAAACCGAGAACAGAAGACAGTTTGATGGTCTTTGAATATCAAGTACCTACCACATGCAAGATTCTTTTTAAAGTACTGGTAATTCTAGAATAATGTACATGACTTGCCTCCAACATGCTTAGAGTATAGTTAGAGTTACATGGCATAAAACCACATGAAGTTAAATAACCACACTGTCCTTGTTTTCCTTAGAGGCAGGGAACATTTTTATCTTTGTACTTCAGTATCTGGAATGAAGATAGTGTTTAATACATGTTTGAAACAATGGATGATTGGAAAGACTGTCTAATAAATGATAAATAATTTTAAAGGAGTGAGAATTTCACATAAGTAAATACCATGGAGTGTGAAGATTTTGTGTACCAGGTAAAGGCAGCAGAGAAGAGGCAGTGATTAACTCCAAACAGACAGGACATCTGATTTGAAAGGGATTACGGAAGCAAAATAGTTGTTTTCTTGGTGGATGCAAAGGAGAAAGGGCATTTTACAGAGAAAACCATATATAAAGGCATGGGAGTTGGGAAAGTATTTTTAGTTCTCTGGCTTCCTGTGTATCCATCTGGTATACACAAGCATACCAGAGTATATAGAGGACACAGGGTATAAAGCTTATATAAAGAGGAAAGGGTTAGGACTCAAAGAGAAGAAAAATTAGGTAGACAATGGATCACATCTGGAAGAGCTTCATATGCCATACAAATTAAGTTTGACCATATCCTGGAGTCTCTTAAATAATTTTGAGCAGGAGAGCTAAATAATCAGATGTGTTGATAGTTCACTCCATATGGGGCATGCATTGGTGGACTTGAGTGTCGAGTCAAGAAGGTCAGTGAAATATTTATTGGGAAAATTCTTTTTATAAATGTAGAGTTAGGATGATCTTTTCTCCCTTCTCCTTTCTGAATTTACTGAAAATTTAAACTCTGTTATTGACAAAACTAGAGGATATCTATAACCTTGAACCACCATTTGTAAGGAGGATTGAACAAGATTGAATGTCTCAGACACGAGAGTAGAGTATTGCTGAGTGGGACACTTTTGAGATCAAACTAGCAACTTTGTTGTCATGTTTGAAATGGCAAATGTGAGATCTTCTGGAAGGAATATTCCTGGTAAAGTTTGGCCTGAATGAGACACAAGTAATATTTGCAAAAAGTATTCTGACACTGAGGTTGGATGGAGGAGAGACACTCCACAATCTTTATGGGATTGATCCTGATTTGCTGCGGAGAATAATTCTACACACAACCCTGTGTAATAATGAGAATTCCACTAAGTTGGCATAAGACCCTGGTCCCTTCCCACAAACTACTGGAAAAGTAGCTGCTTAGGGAAAGTATCATCTCATTGAAACTTGAGAAATAATCAAAAAGAGCCAATATATGATCTACAAAGGCAAAAGAAAAACAAGAAAGGCACAGGAAAAAGGTTAGATGGAGGACACTTGCCAGACAAATGGTACCAGAGGGCAGATGAAAATAATGACAAAATAGCACAATGAATTGAAAAACATTATAAAATAATATGTGATAGTTTCAATTTCTCCACATCTTCACCAACACTTGTTATTATTCATTTTCTTGATTACAGCCATCATAGTGGAAGTGAAGTGGTATTTCTTGGTTTTGAGTTGCATTAAAATGCAACTCAAAATGTGTAAGGCATCTTTTTATGAGCTTCTTGGCCATTATATATCTTCCCTGGAGAATTATTTATTTAAGTCCTTTGCCCATTGTTTGGCTTGTCTTCTTATTGTTGAGTTGTAAGCATTCTTTATATATTTTGGATACTAGTCCTTTATTAGATTAAATGTTTTGCAAATTTTCTCTAATTCTGTGGGTTGAATTTCTTGATAGTGTCCTTTGAAGCACAAACGTTTTTGATTTTGATGGAGTCCAATTTATCTATTTTTTCTTTTGTTGTTACATCTAAGAAACCGTTGACTAATCCAAGGTCACAAAGAATTTCCCCTATATTTTCTTCTAAGATTTTTATAGTTTTACCATATATTTAGATATTTGATACATTTTGATTTAATTTTTGTATATGGTGTTAGTTGGAGTCTAGGATGAAGTGTGTGTGTGTGCATGTGTGTTTGAGAGAAAAGCTTTTCACCAATATTTGACTTTCAACTATGTCTATATATTATTAGATGACAATTAATATTGGTCACTTTCTGGTTAGGCTTGGTGAAGTATTTTGAGTGTGGAGCTTTATGGTACGGGGCTGGAAACTGGAGTAATTATGGCCTGTTTTTCAAGGAAGTAAAAAGCTAGTTTTTAAAGAAAGTTGATTGGGAAGGAAGGTTGAGAAAAGAGAGTGGGAGATGGGGGAATGTTGGATTAATGCTTGGATTAATTCATTTACCCAATATTTATTTTTTGAAAAAAATTACACTATAAGTTGAGGGAATCATGGCTGTTAAGAAATTTGAGAGAGCAAGGCTGGAGAGCTCTGAAAAGATGCCTCTTCCTTTGAGAGTGGAGGGAGGGGTATAAGGAAGAGACAATGTAGATAGACTTCTATGAAGAGAGGTGAGAAGCTGAGAGTATTTCTTCTGGAAATCTCTATGCTGAAAATGAAACATTTTCATCTCTTAGAAGTGAGTAGATGGAGTCTTGGGGAGAAACATGAAGATTTGAAATAGCGCTTGGGAGATCAGAAATTAGTACTGACAAGTAAAAATTTGGCAAATAGTGCTGAAGGCAAATGATATCTAAGCCACTATGATTTAATTACCAATCAATATGTATATGATTATATCCCCTCCCAATCACTACCAGTAATTCCCCTTTCTGAACAGAATAGTAGTGCTTGCTCAGTGTGCTAGGTGTGAGAATGGAGAAAAGAGGGATTATTAGTTAGAATCAGAGTTGAGAAGTTTAGAATCAATTTGGATGAAAGGACTGATGGTGTTAGAAAAAGAATGGTCCAAGTGATAGCCTCCAGGGCCATGCTTAGGTAGAAAGTAGACTGAGGTGGAGAAAATGAAGTGTTCAAGAAACTGACGGTTTCGACGAGGTTGGAGAAAAGTTTTGGTAAGGCAGAAGAGATTTTGGGAGCTTAAAAAAAGAGAAGCCAAATGTAAAATTTCAGTCCACCAAATAGCTTGCCCAGTCCCTTGAGGTTTGTTGTAATAGTGTTACATTTTTATTTAAATAATTATATTATCTGTAAAGATAAGGTATAAGCATATTTAGGATAGGGAGTGATATATTGGAAGTTGAATATTAGGACAAATGGCTTCTACTGCTTCAAAGTTGAGGGAGAATTTCTTGAGGAAATACCATTATGGGAGATTTTGAAGGATGGCAGAGGAAGAGGTTTTGACAAGGTAGGGTGAAGAGGGCATTTTACTTGTGGTATAGGAGAAAGCCGACTGGGAATTGGATGAAGATAACCAAGGTTTTAATTTTTAACATCCAGAAGAGTCTTTCCAAGGAAACTGAAGTTCACATGGGCCTTGACCAACTGTTCTTATTCAGTTTGTGTTTATTCTCCCCTTGGGTAATCTGTTCCATGTGACCTCCCCTGACAATGTCTGTGTTGTTGTAAGCTGGAACTAACAAGCTCTCCTCAATGACTTATTCATACAGCTAATCAGCTTCATTTCACAGGGCCCCTTCTTGCTCAGCTTCCTCAGGCACAGCTGCTGCTTTTAGCTGCCTCCATTCATATAGCAGGAGCTGGAAAGTGAGGTGGGGCAGGAAGCTGAGGAAAGCATGGCAAAAAGAGGGAAATGTGAGGATAATCGTGAATAGCAAGGATGAGAATGCCGGAGTTCCTTAGGCATTTTGAGATTGCTTTTTTTGTTGTTGGTTTGTTATGAGAAGTAACAAACGTGAGACCTGTATGAAACTATCAGTTCTCAGCTTCTTCCCACTGAAAACTCACATGGGAATGGTGGTCACTCTCATGGATGCATCCAGGTTTATGAGCAAGTCACAGCACACTTATTTGAATTCCATCCCTTTCTATCTAAGCTAAGAATGCATGTAATTAACAAATAAGTAAAAGCGATCTTTTTACAGAAACAACCACTTTGTTTTTAAAAATTAAAAAACTGATAATTTAACTATTAAAGTAATAAATTACTTTTCAGCACTCTCACAACCCATTATAACACCTAGATTGAGAACAACTATTGTGATAAGTTCCTAGTGAAATTTTGCATGCCAGTTTGCTGTATAATAAATAGAGAATAGTTTCTATACCTAAATGAGTAGCTGGAGGTGCAGTTAATTCAACATATACCTTTTGAGCATCTCTAATGTTACTAGGCATGTTGGTCTTGATCACTTAACCATATGCTCTCTGAGAGCAGTATTCATGTTGATTCTTACTACTCCTCCTCTTCTCTTCCCCCACATCCTCTCCTCCCCCACCGAAATCCTTCCTCCTCTTCCTCCTCCTCTTTCTTTCCTTCTCTTCTCCTCCTCTCCCACCCCTCCCCATCCCCCTCCTCCTCTCTTTCCTCCCTAATCTCCTCCTCATTCTTCATGATCCAGTATCTTCAATGTCTCTCACTGTGGTGTGACATATAGTACAAGTTCCACAAATGAATGCATGACTCATGGGTGCTATGGTGCTACAAGGATGCACCCGATACAGAACTTCCCTCTAAGTACCCTTTTAAACGAAGAGAAAGAAAACAGAAATTTAAGATTGTGAAATGTCAGTTTTTCATATGTGTTAGCAGTTTTCCATCTGCCCTATATTTGAATTATCTACAGCCTGTGCTATCCAAAGAGAGTTCTTTATTTTCCATGGAAGTTCCAAGGTTTGGGAGATGCACAATCAGTTGGGTGTGAAGACTGGAGAAAAAAACAGATAAATACAGTATTAATTTAATATAAAGAAGATAAAGCAAGAAATACTACGGGTACTGGGAAAATGCAAAAGTGTTGGAAGGTTTAGCATGTGAGTTATTATAAAGCAGCTGAAGATAATGAGAAAGATCTGAGAAGCAGAAAAAAGGCTTTTTGAGAAGTGCTATTGTGGGTTATAAACTGGATAACAATTATGAGTTGAGTGATGCAAATACAAGTTGGAATTGTATTTTAAATATTTTGGTTGTTGGACTATCCTTTGAACATGACTCCATATGGAGACTGAGCCACATAGGGCTCTGGTTTTTATATAGGATGCAGTATCATTTTAAATGAAAAGACATTTATATTAATGTAGGAAACAATGTGCTCTGGGTTCCAAGAGTAAAATTCTGATGGGAGATTGAGAAAGGCTTCAAGGAGAAGGTAACATTTAACCAGTTCTTTGAAGACTGTGTCAAAGTCTTCTTGGGGGAGGGGGCATCAATCCATGATGAAGGTAATGCCTGAGAAAATACCACTTTGTTTGAGAATACAAAATCTTCTGTGTATTAGAACATAGATTTTAGGATCAAATGTGGTAGGAAATGAAGTTGAAAAGATTTGTTATAATTGGTTAGTTATTAAATGGAGACAAGTAGATGGGAGAGGATAGGCTCCTAAAGTCATGTAGAGGGAAGCGGGTGTGGCTCAATCAATGGAGCTCCCATTTACCATATGGGAGGCCCCTGGTTCGCTTCCCGGGGCCTCCTTGTGAGGGCAGGCTGGCCGGCCCGCGCAGCGCAGTGGGCTGATGCAGCAAGACCTCACAGCAGGAGGTGGGTGTGGCTCAATCGATAGAGCCCCCG
>JAQZBX010011446.1:18716-31999 GCA_029593785.1 Cabassous unicinctus
GTGGGAGGCCCCGGGTTCGCTTCCCGGGGCCTCCTTGTGAGGGCAGGCCGGCCCGCTCGGCGCGGTGGGCTGATGCAGCAGGACCTCACAGCAAGGGGGAGATAAGCAGACACAGAAGAAACACACAGCGAATGGACACAGCAAACAAAAGCAGCAAGGGGGGGATAAATAAATAAATAAATAAATCTTTAAAAAAGAAAAATAAAAAAAAAATAAAGTCATGTAGAAGAGCTGGGCTTGGAAGGGAGGGACACCAGAGGGGAGGGGTTAAATGTTGATCTTCTGATTTGGAATTAAGTTTTTTGTTGCTGGTTTTGTTTTTACCACATTTCCCTATTTCTGCAGGGATAAATTAGCCCAAACTGATAACTGGATCATTGTGATAATTCCAAAGCTTCAAGGGCCCTGGATTTGTCTCCAGTATTTGACCAGTATCATTAGTCCTAGGAAAAGTTGTGGCCTCCTTGCATGTAGGAGGTTGCTAGAGTAATATAGAAATGTGAAATTTTACGGGTGTATCTGGTCAACTTCATTTATATCTGGACCCAGCATAAGCAAAACAGGGCATGATACCCAATGCAGCTATGTAGGACCTTATGTATGCTCAGATATCAACCCCTCACCCACTTTTATAGCAAAACCTCCAAACTCTCACTCCATAATTATAACACCAGTCACATCCAGTAGCGAGTTTAGCCAGTCCACTATCCTGTGATATCCTCAGTACATTCATACTGCAAGAGCTGTGTCAATGATGACTGCACACCATTTAGAGAAGACATGTTATCTGTATGCTGCAGTTAACTTTTCTGGTAGGGGACAGATTTTTCCTTACTTTACTTGAAATCAACTCTTTAGAAAGAAGCAAGGAAAAGAATCCACTGATTTTCAAATCATGGGAATAGATGCTCTGTTAGGGCTCACATCCTGAAAAGGAAACCAAATATAACTTACCTGGTGTTGTTTGGGTACCTTGCCAAATTGTAAATGGTGTTCTCACACTTATCCATTGTTGTCCAGTACCTTGAACCCTGGAGATTTTTAATCTTTTTGGTCTATATAGCTTTTATTTTCTTATTTACCCTATTAAAATACAAACAATTCTGGAATGTTGGTGGCAAGGGATTAATACATCGAGTTCTAATCAGTTATCACAACAGAGGGATAACTTTATATGTGGCATTTTTTCAAAATATTTCCTTAGCTAGTTAGACCTTCAAAAACCCCAAAGTGATAGGAAGGGGCATTTTCCTCTCATTTTTACTGATGAAAAACTGAGGCTCAGTGGTTAAGAGTTAGGTCTGTGTTAGGGAGAGGCTGAGATATAAAGAGAAGCCAGATCTCTGCAGTTCTTAGAACCATCATATTAAACCTCTTACTACTGGAGACCTATGTAGTGAAATTAATTTGCCTGAGAGTCATGGCCTCAGAGTTCTAGAAGCATAGGCTTCCCAACCAGGCAGGCTTGGTGTCACTGCCTCAGTAAAAGCTGTCATTTATTGAGTACCTACTATGTGACAGTCACTACCGTGGTTGCTCTACAAATGATCTCACTTTTCTGTTATACACAGTGATATACGGTTGCTAGTATTATCCACATTTTAATAACTTTAATAACACTGTTACTCAAAATTATCAATTTGCTGGAGGTCAGCTAATAAGTGATGGATTTGAACCCAGTCTACCTGGCTTAAGCCATGCTACTTAACTGGGATTCACACTTTATATAACATGTGACTGGGAAATTCATTTTGGTTTCAGTTTCCTACTTTTAAAATGGACACATTAGCACACAGTTGCAGGGTGTTTTGAAAATTAAATCAGAATTCAGGGAAACACCTAACATGATGATGCCCTTAACAGCTTCAGCAGCAGTGGTGGGTGCTATCCTTCACTCTAAGTTACTCAGCTTGTTACTCTTCCAGTTGGAGCTAAGCTCTAGGTTTCTAATATGTAGTCCCCCCCTAGATCCCCATTGTCATGTAATGCTGAGAGAAGGGTCTTGTGGAGCAAGATAAACACGAGGAGGAAGAACAAATAGGACAGAGAATGGAGGAATTTGGCAGTGGCACTCACAAATGTAATGATGGGCATGTGTCTTATCAAGAAGGAACCCTCAGGGAGGATTGGGTCATGTGTGCAAGGGAGTGGCTGGGAAGCAGAAATAGCCTCACTGGGACGTGAGGTGTTGATGGTTGTGACAGCAAGCAGAGTCTTCTTTTGGTCTAATTTACCATTTATTTGACTTGAAGTAAACTAGGAGAAAAGATCCATTTAATGTGCATTTCAAATTATGAATTAAAGAAGATGAAAATTGCAGGTATAGCAATTAAAGATGATCTCACCACATCTAACCACAGAAAGTATCAAATAAATATGATTAAAACTTAATTGGAGTTTAAGATGACTATAATGGTTGTAAGAAAGGACGGAGCTTTTTTGAATGAGTTCACCCATCCATTTACTCATTCATTAAGTACTAGTCAGTGCTGGCAGCACTGACACTGACCGTGTGGGAAATACTGTAATAGGAGTTAGAGATACCAAACTGAATAAAGAATGACTCTTCCCTTAAGGAAACGTGTAAACAAGTAAATGTGATATGGCATGAGAAGTCGCATTAAAGAGCCTCATATGTAAGTATGGAAAAGAACACTTAATGGGTCTTGAGGAGGAGTTTAGGAAATACTTCACTAAAGAGTTCAAATGATAATTTTCCTGAAGGATCAATAGCAGTTATTCTGATGGAAAAGTGGATAAAGTTCATTCCAGAAAGAAGAAATAAGTGCAAAGACACAGAAACATCCTATGCTTAAGGACTTATGTGCAGCCTGTTATGGTTGGAGTGTGGCATCCATGAGGGGAAGTGGTAGAAGGTGAAACTGAGAGTGATGTGATAAGAAGTTTGGGATTATACTTGTGGGTGATAGGGAGTCTTAGGAGGATTTTGAGCATGAGGAAGATCTTCTTGAGGCACTGTGGCAGAAGCAGATGGATTCAGAGGTCACTGCCTTAGGTGAGAGGATTAATGTCTGAAATAAGGTTACAGAATAGAGAAGGAGGTCCATAATGATTTTATCTTCAGCTATTTCAATCGTTTTTTTTTTTACATGTAACTTGCTATTTTAAAGTATCGAAATAAAACTTCCCATATATGAAAATATGCTATTTTTAAGTACCTAAATAAGGAAATTAGCTTGGAATAATACCATATATATATATATATATTTTTTTTTTAAGATTTATTTACTTTTTAAAAAAAAATTTATTTATCCTCCCTCTCCCCCAAATGGATCTCTTATCTGTCTGCTCATTGTTTGCTTGCCTTCTCAAGTAGGCACCGGTAACTGACCTGGGACCTCCCACATGGGAGGCGAGTGCCCAACGGCCTGAGCTACATTCGCTTCCTGTGGGCTGTGGCGTCTGCTGGCTTTTGGTGTCTAACTTGTTGTGATGGGTGCAGTGGGTGTGAATTCTAGCTCGTTGTGGCGGGTGTGGCGCCTGCCCGTCTTATTTAGGAGGCACTGGGACCCAAACCTCCCATGTGGTAGGTGGGGGCCCAACTGGTTGAGCCACATCTCCTTCCCATAATACCATATTTTAAATCATTGGTCAGCAACTTCCTTCATCCTACTTCTTTCTCTAGTCTTTTCTCCTTTTCCCTCAGTTTCACATTCTAATACTCTTCCTCCCCTCAGCCCCTGTAACTTCTCCATGCCCTCTCATCTCCTCTAGTCCAATCCCTGACTCCAAAAACATATGTGTGTGGGAGGTTGGTAGTGGTGGTATTGGAGGTAAGCATGGAGCTGGTAGGAGAAATCCACTGAAATAGGCAGATCTTTGTGAAAAGGAAGATGGAGACTAGGTCACGGCCAGGTCTCACGGTTCAGATTAATAAAAACTGCATTAACATGGGGCTACTATCCAGAGGAGAGTAAGTGTTGGAAGGCAGCTGTCCTGAAAACTCTGCTTAGGGAATTAACTCAGTTCAAAGGTTCTGAAGCCCAATCAGACCTACATTAGAGAAACAGCTCCAAGAACCCCATGGGTTAGAAGGGGCTAAGTAGAGGGAAACATCAGATCTAGGAGTATCTAATAATTAATATAAAAATGATAATGTGTATTTAACATACATAGTTTATAGATTTATATTTAGAAAGTTTTGTATTTGTAATAAAATGCACTATTTAGTTTATTATTCAAAATTGGTAATTTAAATCATTTTAAAAGCTAAAACATGAATATTAATACAGATACTGTGGTAGTAAATACAGAAATACTAGGGTAGTTATATTGCTCTAGTATTACAATTGCTAACTGAAACGTCATCCCTATTTGATTGTGGAACTTCTGTATATTATCATGGAAAATGGTAGCTATCCCAGAAAAGTAGAGGTTGTCCCAAATTCCAAAGGATTGGACAAAAGAAAACTTAAAAATTATAGATTGGGGTTTCCTAGTAACATTTTAGAGTAGTTATTAAACAGTAAAATGCCAGTTGAGGAAAGGAAGCAGTACTCACTGGAAGTCTGGAGGAATGCTAAGAAAAGCCAAAGAAAACTACTTTCCTTTCCTTTTTGGATGATGTTATGAGATTCTACAGATCAAGGGAATGATTTAGATGATTTTCATTTCAGAGGGGTGACATTTGGAAAATGCTCATGTGACTGAGGGGATAATAGTATTTTTAGGTAGTATTTACAACTGGTTGATTTATCAGTCACTTAGAGCAAGGGTCAACACATTTTTTTCTGTAAAGAGCCAGAGAATTAATATTTTAGGCTTTGTAGTCCATGACCACTATTGCAACTACTTTGCCATTGTAGTGTGAAAGCAGTCATAGATAATACTAAATGAATGAGTGTGGTAGGGTTCCAACAAAACGCTCTTTATAAAAACATGGAGGGTTGAATTTGGCCCACAGGCTGGGCCATCGTTTGCTAACCCCAGGCTCAGCATGTGAAATAACTGGTTGAGATCATCCTGGACTTAGGCCTCTAGTGACTTGCTGAAGAATCCAGTCTGTCACTATGTTTTGTTAAAAAATACTACCAATAATATTGATGAAGTAGAAGGCAAGTGTGGTGGCTAATTTCACATGTCAGCCTGGCTAGGTTATGGTGGTAGTTGTTTGGTCAAGCAAATACTGGCCTAATTGTTATTGTGAAGGTATTGCATGGGTGACCTTAAATCTTTGATCACTTGTACCTGATGTAACTGATTACATGTACCTGTAGATGTAACTGATTACATCTACAATCAGCAAAGGAGACTGCCTTCAGTAATGAAAGGAGTCTCCTTATCCAGTCAGTTGGAGGCCTTAAGGTGAGAATTGAGGATTTTAGCAGCCAGAAAGAATATGTATTTCTACTTCAGCCACTCATTTCTCCTGGGGAATTCAGTGTCACCTTTTCATCAAGTTTCCAACTTGCAGCCTGACCTATGGAATTTGGACTTGCCAACCCCTATGTTTGTTTCTCTTGTGAACCTTGACTACTGCAGCAAGTTAATAATATTTTTGAGTAATAAAAGTACATGAGAAACAGTGAATAACTTGGAAGATTTTCAGGATTCAAAATGGATTTGATGGATGTGAAATGAGCAAAATTTAACAGGATGAAATTTAGTAGGCCTAAATATCAAGTTGTGTACTAAAGTTATATAGGTACTCTGGAAGTGCAGGGAATGACTTTACCTGATGGTGATTTGTATGAAAAGAATCTGTTGATTCAACTTCCCCCAAAACATTTATTGTTAGGAAGCATGTATGTGTGTGGGGTGGGGTGGGGGGGAGGTTACCAAGGATACTGTGGGTACTTTAGGGTTCATTAACAGAGTATAGTGTCAAAGACAAGGGCAGTCCTGATTCCATTATATTTGGTATGGACCAGAGTCCATCAAAGGGTTGTACTCAATTTTAAATATGCTTTCTTATAAATATTTTCCATACAAGCAAGGACAGATGCTCTTTGGTTTGGAGAAGGATATAAAATTCGAGGAGTCTATTCCTAGAAATATTATAAATATTTTATAAATGAGTATTCAGTGGATAAGATATTTAATTTCCTTAAATTGCTGAAAATTGTCATTTTGGAAATTGCAAATTTCTGCTTTTTAGGGAGGAGATAGAAGTAGGGTTTATATCATTCCTTTGTTCTAGGGTGAAACATTTTGATAACCATTTTTAGTTACATATTACCTGCTTTTTGTTTGTGAAGCTTTGAATTAATGAATTAATCCAAATGAAGATATTTTAGACTGAAAATTTAAAAGTATAGTTTAGGAATGTATATGTGGCTATATTAGTAAAACTCTGCTACTGAAGAATTAAATAATTTCCTCCCAACCCAATCTAAATTTGAATTTCGACCACCCTATGATTGAAAAGTGTTTGCTCTTGGAAACACTTTTTAAATCTGTATTTATGTTTGTGTTTGTGTATGTGTGTTTATCTAAGTAAGACTTTGTTTACAGGTGATTGGGACACCAGAGTAGAGCAACATAGTAAGGCTGTGTTGGTCTGGAAGACAGATTGTACCCTGAACTTCAACTTGGCTTGGTTAAACACTATCTTGCCTGACACCCGAGTATTCTAGAGTACATTTAGCCCAGGACTATTGTGATTTTCGTGTTCTGGTTAAGTGGGCTCAGAACACATCCTTTTGGGTAAGAGTGGTGTGTTCCCTGAATGGAATGATGGCCCCCCCTCTATCATCTTGAGATAAGAGAAATGCAAGCCTTGGACTGGAGGAAAGACAGATTCTCTATCCCTGGGGGCTGAAGGGAAATTGGGCTAGAACTATTCTGGGTGAAGACTTCTAGAGAGTTCATTGGAGGGGATTGACCTGGGCCTGTGAGTGCTCCACAGGAAGTGGCCAGGGGCTCATGTAAAGTTTAGTCCTGTGGACTCTAAAATGGCCCACTTCTCTTGGCAGTTGTTAGTTCTCTGTGTTGCTGTCTGTTATCCCCAGGTCTTCAGTAATATATTGGTAAAAATCATAACTTAGGTCTCAGCAGTATTTGGGAAATTAAAAGAAGTACCTGTGGAAAGTGGCAGATACCTGGAAAGGTTAGTTATGAGTTGTCAAGAGGTAAGCTGAGGAAGGGGAGAAACAACCTAGAGTGAGATAATTGCCTGAGATTGCATACATTAAAAGGGGTAGATTTGTGGAACATGAAGTGCTTTGTCCAAGTTTCCAGAAATATCAGTGAAGAATTCTCATAAAAGGCTGGACTTCACACTTTGAAGTCCTGGACCGAGAAGACATGTCTTGAACACTGGACTTTGATCTCTTTTCATCTGGGAATTAAATGGTAGCATGGACATGCTTTTTTTTTTTAAAGATTTATTTATTTATTTTACTTTTTATCCATTTTTATCCACCCTTCCCCCTCCATTTTTGCTGTCTTTTTGTGTGTCCATTCGCTGGGCAATTCTCTGTGTCTGTTTCCTGCCCTCTCTTCTCATCCTTCTCCTTCTGCCTTCACCGGGATTTGATCCTGAGAACCTCTGATGTGGGAGAGAGGCATCCTACCGCCTGCACCACCTTAGTTCCTGGTTTTTTGGTGCGTCTTGTCTTGACTTTCCCTTGTGTCACTCTCCTGTTAACGTCACCATCTTGCTGCATGACTCAGTGGGGCCTGGCAGCCTGTGCTCCTTCTATATTTTTCTCCATTTTTACTGGGAGGTCCCGGGGATCGAACCCAGGTCCCTCCATATGGGAGATGGATGCCCAATCATTTGAGCCACATCCGCCCCCCGAGTGGACATCCATTTTGAGCATGGCAAATAAAGTTGGTGTTGCCCTTTCTTCTCTCTGAAATTTCCCAAAAAGACACAAGGAGAATGAGAAAGTTTGTCTTTGACAAAACCAGAGGACATCTGAAACACTGAACCACTCATTACAGGAGGAAAGACTACTGCCACGAAGTAGAGCTGGCGAAGGCACTGGAGAGAGAATACTGGTAGTTACATTGCTCTAAAAGGGTCAGAAGTGTATCTTTTCCCAGGTTAGAGGAATTCTTGTTTGCAGCAATGGGTTGCAAGCACAGAAGATACAGAGCCTGTAGGAGATTTGGGGCTTCCTCTGCAGAGGAGGCAGGGCTTAAGCAGGGAATCAAGCAGACAAGCCATGTTGGTTTAAGGCAGGCTGATCATGGGCAGGATTCCCAGTAGGGGAGAAGAGAATCTTTCCATGGTGACTATCCCTCTTGCTGCTTACCTTTAGCCACAGGTTGGGATGAGTAAATGCTAGAGAAAGTACCCTCACTGCTAGTGAGAATAAAAAATGGTACCATCATATTGGAAAACAGTTTGTCCATTTCTTATATAGCTAAACATATGCCTACCATATGATCCTTCTATTCCTAAATATTTACCCAAGAGATTTGAAAGCACAAATCCATAAAAGGACTTGTACATGGGTGTTCATAGCAGCTATATTTGTAATAGCCCCTGTATTAGTCAGCCAAAGGGGTGCTAATGTAAAATACCAAAAATGAGTTGGTCTTTACAAGGGGTATTTATTTGGGGTAGAAGTCCAGAGATACCAGGCCATAAAGCGTTAAGTTTCTTCTCACCAAAGTTCATTGCCACATGTTGGAGCAGGACAGCTGCCGACGTTTGCCAGGGTTCAGGCTTCTTGTGTTCCTCTCTTCCCGGGGCTGCGTTTCTTTCCGGGCTTAGCTCCTTTGGTTCCTTCACAAGGTCAGCTGTAGACTATCGGGCGAATGGCTCGCTTCTTTTCTCCTGGGGCCTTCTTTCCAACATCAAAACTGCTTCTCAAAAATGGCTTCTTCAACTCTGTTCTTTGCCTTACCTTTTATATTCGATTCCCCACCCACCAAGGGGTGGGGCTTAATGCCCTGCTGACATGGCCCAGTCAACGCCCCAATCATAACTCAATCATGCCCAGATTAACAGATCAGTTTACAAGCATGATCCAATTATATTTTTGGAATTCATAATTACATCAAACTGGCCAATGGTTACAGCCCCCAAATGGAAATAACTCAAATATCCATCAACAGGTGAATGGATAAACAAATGGTGGTATGTACATAAAAGGAAAACTCCTCAGCAATAAAAGGAATAAACTTTTGGTACCTCCACCAACATGGATAAATCTCAAAAAAATGGTTGCCTGGGGATATAATATGATAGAGGTTGGGAAGGAATAGGAAGAAGGGATAACAAAAGAAGAGGAGGTTTTCAGGGATTCTCAATATGTTTATTGCCTTGGTTTTTATGTTTTCACAGGTATGTATATATATATATATATATATAGGTGAAAACGTATCAAATTGTACACTTTAAGCATGTTCAGTTTTGTGTCTGTCACTTATACCTCAATAAAGCTACTAAAATAATATGCAAAAAGAGGTGTGATGCCTGAGGATTGTGGAAGTTGGTGAGTGGTTGCAAAGAAATGAGAGCAAGTAATCCAATCGCCTACTTTGTTTTAGAACAATTAACATTCATTAGAATCCATATTATAATGAAATTTAAATTGATTTTAAATGCTGTTTTTTACTTTTTAAATAATCTCATCTGTCAGTAGGACACGTGCTAAGAGAACTATCATAATTTTCATTTTTATTCTTTACTTGGTTGAGGAAAATAAACAACTCTAAGGGTGAAAGTTTTGTTTGTTTATTTTGGTTAGAGTTTGATTTTTAAAATTCCCATGCCCAGCCCCCATCCCTTCAGTACCTAGAACAATAGGGTTATGATGATAGTGGATGTTTAACAAATGCCTTGAAAATGTATAAAGAGCCTGAACAGTGAACTCTTAGGTGCTTATTAAAACATCATTGATGGAGAAAACTCTTCTACGTGCATAGAATAATTTTCAGAATACCATATAGAATAAATTCAAAGTGGTAGAATATCTAAGTATTTTTTGACTTCAGGTAATAACTATTTCTTCTAGGTAAATTTAACTTTAAGGTTGTGAGGACAGAATTTTGTTCCCATAGTAAGTTTGATTAAAATAATGCAGGCATTCACTAATTTAACCTTAGTATAACGAGTGGTAAACAACCCAGGCTTTGTTTGCTAGCAAGACCCAATGATGATGAGCAAGTTGCTTAAGCATTGTTATCTTTACTTTCTACATCTGTCGTTTGATAATGACAGTACTTTCCTTATAGGGTTTTTGTAAAAATCAAATGAAATAATGCATGTAAAGTACTCTAGTGGATGCTGTGGTATGTCACTTCAATTCCCTTTCATTACTCCAGCTGCCTGGAATGTTGGCTGTTGAGGGTTCATAGTTGAGGCCTTTTCCAGGAATAGTCTTAAGTCAAAAGAAGCTGTCTAACCCAGGCCTACACCCTCTTCCTGGGGCAGCTGAGTCCAATGACTGACTGGTCCATTCAGGGGCAAAAGGCTTGGCCTTCATGCCACAATTGGGCTCCTTTCAGGATTGACTAAGGCCTCTGGTGCTATTGCATTGCAGTTAAGGTTCTCCCTCTGTCAAATCCTGTAGCCCTTACTCTTTAGAGTTGTGCCTGAGAGCACTCCCCAATAATCTTCTTACATGTAAATATCAGAGTTTAAGAATCTATTTTCTAGGAAACCCCACTTATATCAGTTGGTCCCTGAAGTCCTAAAAAGTTGACTTTACTCTGTCAGGGTTTTGATTGGCATTGATTTGGATTAATAGATTAATTTGGTGGAGAACTTGTAGGTTTATTTATTGAGTTTTCCTATCCATGTGTATGTTATATACCTCCATTTGTTTGTCTTTAATTCATCTTGACTAAATATTGTGGGTTTGTGTGTGTGTTTGTGTGTAGAGGATTTATTTCTAAGTATTCTATGCCTTCAGATGTTTTAAAATTGTTATATAGAAATACTGTTTTTACAATATATTGACTTTTTCCCCCCACAACAGTGTTAAATTCCCTTATTAATTTTAATAATTTTTCTGGAGATTATTTTGGATTTTCTACGTCACAATATGTCTGTAAATAATAACACTTTTATTCCTTGCTTTCTGATTCTTAAACTTTTTATGTCTTATTCTTGCCTTATTTCTCTGGCAAGGACACCTTCCTTCCTTTACAATGAGTATAGGAATGATATTGATGGGCATCTTTGTCTCATTCTTGATTTCTGGGGAAATCTTTCAGTATTTTATCATTAGTGTGTTTTCTGTATTTTTTTTTGGTAGATTATATTATTGAGAAATAGTGATCTGGAAATATCCTTTCCTACAATATCCTTATTAGTTTTGGTATTTTCATTATCCTGCTCCCACTCTTCCATCCCCCCAAAAAATTAAGAGAAAAAGAAGAGAAAGAGATGGGAAGAGATCCATTTTTTTTTTCTATTCTCAGGAAAAGTTTGCGTGCCTGATGTTTTTTTTTTCTTAATGTTTGGAAGAAGTAAAGCCATCTGATAAAACCATCTGGTCCTGATATTTTCCTTGTGGAAAAAGTTTTATTATAGATTTAATTTCTTTAATAAAAAATTATTCAGATTTTCTTTTTTTTCTGTTTCATTTTGGTAACTTGTGTGTTCAAAAGGAATTTTGATCATTTCAATGAAATTTTCAAATTTATTGTCTTAAATTTATTTAACCGCCTATATTTTTGTAAAAAAAAATTATTGTGATAATATACATAAAACATAAAATTTGTCATTTTAACCATTTTTAAGACTACAATTCCATGGCATTAGTTACTTTTACATTGTTGTGCTACCATCACCACCTTCCATTACTAAAATTTTTTCATCACCCCAAACAGAAACTTTTTACCCACTAAATAAAAGCTCCCCATTTCCCTTTCCTGCCAGTCTCTGGTAACCTCTTATCTATTTTCTGACTCTAGGAACTTGCATATTCTAGATATTTTATATAAGTGAAATCATACAGTATTTATTATTTTGTATCTGGCTTATTTTGCTCAATATAATGTTTTCAAAGTTCATTGATGCTTTAGCATGTATTAGAACTTCATTTTTATGGCTAAATAGTCCTGCATTGTATTGATATGGCAAATTTTGTTCATCCATTCATCTGTCAATGGACACTTGGATTGTTTTCACTTTTCCCCTATTGTGAATAATGCTGCTGTGAATATTGGTATACAGATATCTGCCCAAGTCCTTACTTTCTTTCTTTCTGTATATAACTGGAAGTTGAATTGCCGGGTCATATGGTAATTCTATGTTTAACTTTCTGAGGAGCTTCCACACTGTTTTCCACAGTAGCTACACCATTTTACATTCCTACGAGAATGCTTGAGTGTTCCAATTTCTCCTCATTCTTGCCAATGCTTGCTATTTTCTGGTTTTTTAATTTAATTTAATTTTTTTTATAACAGCCATCATAGTGGATATGAAGTCGTAGCTTATTGTGGATTTGATTTGCATTTCCCTAATGGCTAATGATGTTGAGCATCGTTTCATGTGTTTATTTGCTGTGACCATTTGAAGTTATTTTATGACTCTCCAAAAGAAAAAGATTATTTTTAAAATTAATCCATTCCTGTAGGTGTGGGGCCCTTTTGATTGAGCTATGTCAGTGAAGTGTAACACAGGTTGGGTTTCTGCCCTCTTGCTAGGCCTTGTATAAAGGGAGATACATAGGAAGAGACACACAAAGGAAGAGATTTGACATTTTTTATCTTCCCATATGAGAGAGGACTCAAGGGTTGCTAGCATCCAAAGCTTAAGCACAAAGCCCCCAAGAGGCTGGGCCTATGTGGCTGTTCAAGGCTGAAGAGACAAGTCATATGCCTGATAGCCCATAGCTGAACTCCAAACTCAGGAAGAAAGTGGAGCAGCTGAGACTGAGAGGGGAGGCCCGAAGGAGACAAGCCCTATGCCTGGTTGCCCACAGCTGAGCTCCGGGAGATGGTAGATTCTAGACAGAAGGCAGGGAGATTGGCCGCCATATTCACCACATGGCAGGACACCAGGATCACCAGTAGCTGACTTTGGTGAGAAGGCATCTTTGATGGTGCTTTGGTTCGGACATTTCATGGCCTCAGAACCATAAGCTTTTACCCTAAGTAAAATCCCCATTATAAAAGCCAACCCATTTCTAGTAGTTTGCATTGACAGCCCTTTGGCAAAGTAAGACATTTTCCAGTTGCATATCTTCTTTGGAGAAACATCTGTTCCAGTCCTTTGCCCAATTTCTGATTGGTTTTCTATTTGTTATGGAGCTGTAGGAATTCCTTATATATTCTAGATATTAAACCACTATCAAATATATGGCTTCTAAATATTTTTTCCCATTCTAGAGATTGTCTTTCCACTTTCTTAATAA
>JAQZBX010011446.1:32099-42891 GCA_029593785.1 Cabassous unicinctus
GGCATGTGGCCACCAGTCTTTCCAGTACCATTGCTTGAAGAGACTATTCTTTCACCATTTAATGCACTTACTACCCAGTTGGCCACACATGTGCGGGTTTATTTCTGGATTCTCAGTTCTATTCCATTGTTCTACATGCCTTTGTTAGTACCACACTAAGTAGTTAGTTTTGAAACCTTGAAATGTGAGTCTTCCAGATCTGTTCTTTGTTTTCAGTCTATTTTCTATGTTCTTTTTGTCATTTGATCCTGCTTCCAGGCAGGCATGGAAATTTGGGATGGCATGCTTGACATGTGTATAAAAAAACAGGCTCTTGAGAATATTAACTTCTTCCTGAGAGTTGATTTAAGAGACTCTAAAAAACTTTTTTCTTTCTTCACATTTTCAGCCTGCCAGACGATGGTATCCTCAGCGTACCTTTCCATGAAGGTGGCTTTTTGAACCTCCACTGGCTGATATTTCTGGCTAATTAGAGCCATTATTCAAAGTGAGGCCCAGCTGCTTAAACTTGTTGACGAGAAACCACACTCAGCTCTCTGCTACACTCTTCCTCTTCCCAAGGAGGAAGACAACCATTCCCATTTCACTTGGCCGTCATCAGCCACAGGTTTTACTGAGGCTGTTCACCTCAAGGGTGGAGTATAGGCTCCATCCCAGTTTCAGTGACGAGTAACTCACAGTTTTTGTTTTGGCCTGTCTGTCTCTCTGTCCCCACTTTGCCTGGACAATGCATACAACATTCTCCTGGTTGGCAGATTCCCAAAGCAGCTCCTTCGGACAGCTTCTGTCCTTCCTCCACTGTTTTTGTAAGAGAGTTGAGCCCTGCCTATGTACTCTGATGCCATCTTCCTGGAACCTTCTCACATTTGGTTTGCTTTTGATTTTGAATTATGGCAGTGGTATCTCTGCTGGGCTATTCCTATCAATATGTAATCTCGCTAAGTCTCTATCTACTCTTCTGTTAATAGAAATGAATATGCCCACTTTACAACCCTATTTAATCCTTTGTGGATCAATTGAGACTTCTTATGGAATTGTTTTGTAAAGAATAAAGCACCTAAAATTATATCACTTATTTAAGGAGGCAGAGAGAATGTGGGCAAAACATAGTAGCATGAAAGCCCAGGATTTACCAGAAGTCATTGGTAGTACAATATGGCTGGGGTGTAGTTGAATATGTAAAGGCAGTGAAACAGTGGGAAATGGGGCTGGGGCCAGATCATAGAGCCCTTGATTACCAATTCAAGTTTGGCCTTTTATTCATTAGTCAATGAAAGTCACTGGAGGCTTATGAAGAGAGGGTTGATAAGAAAAGTTACTATGGCATTAGATGTGAGGTGGCCTGGAAGGAAAGAGTGAGAAATTAAGTGTTTATTGAAATAATTCAGGTGAGAGGTAATAAGCAAGTGGAAATGGAATGAGGAGACATTGAGAGAGAGAATTGAGGACAGAATTGGTTAGTCTGAGGTACTAAGGACAGATGGATAGGAACATTTGTGTTATCCTTGCTCCTTCTAAGTTTAAATGATGGGGAGAATTAATAGAAATAGGGAACAGAGGAATGGCCCCAAATTCAAAGCTTACATATGGCTCAATAATTTTTTTCCCTTATGTAGTTTCAAAAGAGATATATTTTTTTGCATCTCTAGGCAGATCTTTTTCTTTAATTGCCACTATATGTGCACATTCATTGTTTAAAATTATAGCTATTAGATATTCTGTGGTATTTCCAGGTCCCTTATTTATGAGCCAAAGTTCCAATTTCCATGTGTTCACTTTTAAATAAAACACATTTACAGAATTCTGACACTACATTGTATTACATATATAAAGGCTAAATCTGGAAAAGTTTAACAGGTAAAAATCTACTCTCCAAGTTATGCACAAGGGATTAGCCCAGGCAACTCCCATTAAAGGTAATCATACAACTCCTTGGCCATGGAAGTTTTACTACATTCAGAGGAAAAGGTCACACATGAAGCGGAAGAGGAGAGGCAAGTAAATAATTTCCAAACAGTGTGTCATATGAGCCATTAGAACATTTTAATAAAAGTCTTTTATAAAATGAAGGATTTTTTTTCTAGCATAAATATTATAGAGAAGCACTTCTTAAGTCTCTCAGATTTGCCTTGGCTGGAATGAACTACCATCTGTGTCCCAAGCTGGCAGGACTTGTGGTCTTGGCTGTATCCTCTCTGAATGTTCAATGGCTTCCCCATCACCTGGCTTTCTATGTTTTGGAAATAAAAAAAAAGCTACTACTTATTGAATGTTCATTCTATGTTAATCGCTTTAGACCAGAATTTCTCAAAGTATGACCCCAAACTCTCAGCATCAGCATCACCTTGAAATTTGTTAGAAATGTAAGTCTTGACCTCTACTCCAGAATTACTGATTCAGAAAGTTTAGGGTTGGGTTCAGCAAACCTGTCTTCTAACAAGTTCTGTAGATGATTCTGATGCATACTTAAATTTGGGGACCACTGTTTTAGACATAGCTCTAATCACAATACTTCTACATATTAGGAATTGCCCTCTTTGATATCAAAACTGAGGCTTGGAGAGATGAAGTAACTTGCCCAAAGTCAGGCATGTTTAGGATTTCAAAAGCAGGTGTAACATACCTCACATCTTACCGTGCTCTTTGTAGTGGGCATTGACTGAAGAGTAAATGTAGGCTTGGGTCACAGAAGACCAAGGCTCAGTATGTGCCTCCTGCTGCTATGTTGTGAGACCACAGGAAAAATATTTACCCACTTTGTGTCTGTTCATGCATAAAGTAGGCTCAGGGATCATTTACCACACAGTGTGTGTGTGTGTGTGTGTGTGTGTGTGTGCGTCTGATCAGCCAACCAGTGTGCAATGAGAGCAAAGACTAAGCTATGACAGGTGACTAGAAATATAAATGATTAGAAAATGTATTTCTAAGAGAAAGTCATGCAAATAATAAAATAACATGCTTTAATAAATTGATTTTACTTCTCTTTACAAGCTCTAACATGCAAATCTTTACTGAATAGCATTCAAAACTCTCTGGTCCTAGATAAGCTGAATTGAAATATTTTCCCCCTGCATTGAATACACCATAGACAGCTTGATATTGCAGCCTCAACTTCTCAACCTGCCTGTTTCCTTTTCTAGGTATTATATTTACCTCTCTTCATACAAGTTTACAAAAGCATGTTCATTCTCAGGGAAACTGTAAGCATGCCACTAATTCCACTCCTCCAAGTTAATTAGCATCTATAAGATTAGTTTTTATTCATTTCACAAATAATTATTGAGACATTATTATGTTCCCAGTACTGTGCATTGGAAGGAATATAGATGGTGACTGGGAGATGTAACACATTTTCTACCTTACAACCTTTACCTGGTAATGGAATTAAGTCAAGTACATTTGTTTTAAAATGGTTAAAAAAAAAGCAACAATGTAAGAAATTGAATAGAGGAGAATCTTGCTATTACAGTTGCTACACATTTAGGGTGAGATGTTTTGGGTAGAGTCATCTTGGAAGATTCATCCTGAAAGTGGGACTTGAGATAGACTGAAAGCCCAGGCAGGATCCAGAGCAATAGGGAGGACACGACAGGAGAGGGGAAGACTTAGTATGCTTGGACAGTGCCTGTTTCTTTCCACCACTCCATCTACTCCCTTGTTCTTTTCTGGCCCTGGTCTCCATGAAAAATGGAAAAGTCAGGGTACATCAATGTGGCATAGCAATTTGATGGCTAGGTCTAATTTACACATTTGTTACATTTTCTACGCTGTTTTCTCTCATCTGCTTAGACTGGGATCTGTGTTCAGAGGTAAAGGAAATAGTTTTACATTTCTCTGCAAGCATTGTTGTCATGTAAAATAGTCACCTGACTTCATAGGAAAGGACTGAAGTAGGTGAAGGGATGGTGAGGACGAGGTTGAGGCAGGATTTCAAACTGGCGTGGATTCTCCCAGCCTTGGGAGAAGCTCTGCAGCTCAGAGGCTCTCTGGTGGCTGCCTCATCTATATGCAATGGCAGTCTGTGTTCCTGACTGGAGCAAATTGAAGAACGCGGAGCTCGTGCCAAGAGCTCCTCCTGAAAGCAATTATCAGGATTCACCCGTATGAATTTAATTCTTTGTGGGTTATAAAAGAGACACTTCACCTTTTTTTGAAAAGGTATATGAACAGGAATATTGGGAGCTTATGTATTATTTAGAGCCTGCCATCCTGCCTCAGTCTCACAAAGGAGAATGACAGCCTTGTCATGGTAATTTCAACATATACGATGGTAGAAATAGAGATGTTGGATTTTGTAGTTTTTCTGAATTATCTGTAATCTGGTGACCTATAATTAGCTTGCTGAGGATATTAAACTCTCAATTTTCCTTTCATCCATCACTGAAGATAGGTGTCTTTTATCCGTTATATTAAAAAGATCACATATACATTTTGGAAATGTAGCATAATGTTAAAATTATGAACTGTAGCTCATATTTTGTCTACAGTGATGCATAAGAAAGTTTAAAGGACATTGTGTGGACACAACTGATAGCAGAAATTGACCACTCTTATTCCCAGTACTGTCATTTAGAGCATTTTGCTTTGTTTTGAGACATTTTCAGTGAAGTACTTAGAAATTTAGATAACACTTACATCAAGACACATTGCTAAAAATACTTGGCAGCAGCACCATCTTTTAGTCTAATAGCTCCTCTGGCTTCTTTTCCTTTGAGCAGTCATGACTCTCATCTGTTCATGAGAGGAACCTTAGGTTTGAAAAATTGGAGTCTACTCTGCTTTGCCATGCTGAGCAGTGAATTGCTAGGTTCTTTCACTTCTGCTTATGCATGTCCCTGGAACCTTTTCCCCACTACAATTCACATTCTACTGCTCTAATTTATCCTTTTCTTTCCTAACTTGCTGTAGATACCCGTGTATTTCCAGAATCATCTTCTCTGAACAGCTCTTCACTCAAATCACTGCCTACTAAAGAATCTTCAGTGGCTCTCATTTGCTTCCCAAATGAAGTACAAACTCCTCAATGTGATATTTAGGGTCATCATGAAAAGGAATTTGAAATCTCTTATTAGGTCATACTGGTTACTTTTCCTTTTATATATCCTATGTTCTAGGTCAGACAGTCAGACTATTAGCTGTTTCTTATTGACGTGCCATACTTTTACTTTAGTAATTTTAATTTTTAAATTAAACTTAGTTCCCTGAACTTAAGAGATACATATTGCCTTAATCTCTAAGTGTTCAAATCATAGCCATCCCTTAACATCCATATCGCCTATAACAATGCAATCTCCCCAGTGAAAACTGTCCTCTTGCTCATGATCAGACATTCTTTCCTTTGATCCTCTGTGTATTTGTTATCTTTGCTGCATAAGAAATTATCACAAGGTTAGTGGTTTAAAACAATATACATTTATCTTACATTTTCTCTGCATCAAGAGCTTGGGCACAGCTTAGCTGGTTGCTCTGCTTAGGATTTAAAAAGGCTTTAATTAAGGTGCCAGCTAGGCTGGGCTGAGTTCTCATCCAGAGGCTTGGCTGGGAATGGATCCACTACCAGGCTCTCTCAGGTTGTTGGCAGAATTCATTTCCTCAGCAGCTGTGGGATTCGTGGCAGCTTGTTTCTTCAAAGCCAGCAGTGGAGAGACTCCAGTAAGGCAGGACCTATGCACTTATGTAATCATGTACATGTAATCATGTTTATCCAATCAACTTTGCTGTAGTCCATTGGTTGGAACCAAGTCACAGGTCTCACCTACTCTCAAGGGTATAGAATTACACAAAGGCATGAATACTAGTAGGTGAGGCTCATGGGAACCCCCTTAGATTGTATCTGCCACATTCTGCATATATTTTCTGCTTCTCTTGTGGTATATTTTATACCATTTATATCTTTTAGTAATAGGAGTTTCTCCTTACTAGATTTTTGAACTCCATGGGTTAAACAATAGCTTATTTATGCTTTATTGTGCCTGCACTGTTCAGTGCATAGTACATGTGGGTTAAATATCTTATGACTTGAATTGATCATTAGATGCTATGAATTTTCTGTAGAGTGTGTTTTTCTCTGCCTCATAGGTTGTAAGCTTTTAAAAAGGCAAGAGCAATATCCATAACTTACTTTCATAGCCCCTCACTAAGAATGAGCATTTAACATTATATAATTATCACACATCAAACAAACATTTTAGAGCCTGAAAATATTAAACACGTAAATTTATAATGCACATGCTGTAAGATGTATTATATGGGAGATGCCATGACATCATTGGTTCTCCAGGAACCTCATGCTTCTGATATTAGGGCACACCGTTTCTCGCCATTCTCTTTTCTTAGCTCTGCGTGAAACATTAGCTGCTATGGAAATCTGGAAACAATCCTGAATAAGGGAACTAGATAAGAGGTGCATTCCATGGATGGGGAGAGTGGTTGGCCATGGTCCCAGGGTAGTGGAGGAAAGAGTCTGGGAAGGAAGCGTGAAGAGATAAAAAGATCCAGTCTTCATTGAAAAGGGTCTCCCAAAGGCATTTCACTGGACTCTTGTTCTTTGCTGTCTTAGGTATTATTTGAAGAAGAAAAAAAAGAGTTCTATTATCCAAGGAGTTTAAGTGAAGTTAAACAGATTCCCTCAAAAGTGCACCCTTCAGACTTCTTAATATGCTAATGAGCATCATACTTTTCCAAGATGGAGATTTAACATGCAGCTTCTCTGAAATTTATTTTCCCTGGGAAGACTTTGTTTTGAAAGAGAATTAGAGAATTTTCTGGTTGGTTAAAAGCAAAAGTTAGCTGGAAGAGAAAAATAAAGTGACATTTTAAAGTCTATACTGACTCTGGGGGAGGGAATAAAATGTTGACTGATCATAGCTATGCGGATGTGGCTAGGGCCGTAGGCACCTGCACCTAAGGAAGAATCGAGACATTGTAAGCATCTACATTTGCATTTTGCATTTTGAGTCTAGACTGCTTGAACACAAAACTTTTCCATCTGTCAGCAAATCTATGAGGGGAATGAAGGTTTCTGCTAAGTCATTTGAGCAAGTACTAAGTGTGTCAAAATATGCAGTTTTTGCTAGTAACCAAATAGTTAATATCTGTGTATGACCATAGAGCAGGAGTTCTTAACCTTTTTTGTTCCATGGACCCCTTTGCCAGTCAGGTGAAAACCACGGACCCCTTACTAAGTCCATACAATACTGCGTATTATTGAATAAATATATCACACCAGCACCAACATGTCCCCACAAGAATAAGTTTTTTTGAATTTCAAGTCAAGTTCACGGACTCTTTGTTAAGAACCCCTGACATAGAGAATCGGAATAAGTTACCAAGCAATTTAAGTAAAAGGTACTTCTTCCATTTTGTGTCATCATGAAATTGAGTTTCTGTCTACCTGTTTACTGAAAAGGGCATGTGATTGCCTGTAGTAGTTAAAGGTTTGTTTTAATATTTCCAAAGACTGATGTTTTATAAACTTGAGGTTGATTGTTTTAAAAAGTAAATACATTTTTAGGATGTTTGCTCTAGAGAGTTATATTCTGTTAGAGGAGTAAACTGTATTTGCCATAAGAGGCAGAATCTGTCCAACTACTTTATGAAAATTGAGTTGTTTGATATAATAGTATGGATCTAGCTATTATTAGCCAACTGGTATATGAGATCTGCAAATTCTTTTAAGGCTGGAATGATGTTTAATAGCATTCTTCCAAGCGTAAGTCTATATTAGTAAATACTAAATGTGTTTCTAACTGAATAACTTTTTAAAAGAATTTATTTATTTATTTATTTATTCCTGCCCCCTTGCCACTTGTGCTCGCTGTCTGCTTTTTTCTCTGTCCATTTGCTGTGTGTTTCCTCCGTGTCTGCTTGTCTCCCTTTGTTGCCTCATCTCACTGCACCAGCTCTCTGCGGACGCAGGCCAGCTTGCCCTCACCAGGAGGCCCCGGGAACCGAACCCAAGGCCTCCCGTATGGTAGACGGGAGTCCAACCACTTGAGCCATATCCACTTCCCTAACTGAATAACTTTTTAAAAACCAAACCAAACAAATCCCCATTCTTCCTCAAAGATGACACTGAAATGAAATAAATGACCCAGATTAAAAAAAAAAAAATGACCCTGAAGTTCTAAATTTAAAGAAAGGGGATGATGGTGATACCTTTAGTAGAAACAGTGGAATAAGCAGGAAGATTTGGTTTGGGGGAAAGATGGAGGAATAGCGTGATATATTTACTTTTAGAAATGTTGAATTTGAGGGTAGAATGGATCTGGAAGTGATAATATCCTGATGTCATATGTGGCATCAAAGCTCTGGGAAAAAATCTGGAGGAGAGAGATGAGCTTGCATCCATTATAGTCAATCCTGGAAATGTATCAATAAGTACTGGGTATATAAGGTCAGAGAGACTCTGTAGAGTTATTGTTGGAAGAAATATTTACATAGAGTTAAACAAGCCAAGAAAATTTTGTCAAATATGCATAGAGGTTCTTAGAAAAATCTTGTAATCAGGCTTCTGGGATTCTGGGAGGAAGATTCTTTGTCAATGTTAAAAAAACTGATGGAAAAAATAAAATTCCCAAGTGTATGTAATATCAAAGCATCAAAATATATCTGTTATGGTGGAGTCAATAAAAATTATTTGAATACTTAAATCACTGGAACTCATAAATGTTCAAGAACCTATATTTTATACTCCTTTCCTATGAATTAATCAATGAAAAAATATTTGGAGATAGGTATGGTTATCATGTGGTATTGGTGTGTGAAACTAGAAATATTTGTTGCCTGTTTCCTCACTGAAATTACAAGACATACAATATTTTATTTTGTAGGTGATTTTTAGGTAGCTGTTTATCATATCAGTTTCAATAACTTAATGGTATATGAGATATCCTCTACTCTTGATTTAATAAAAATTACGGTTATAAATTCTTTTCTCTCTTCTCTTCTACTTTTCTTCTTTCCTCTCTCTCTTTTTATTTTTATCAGCACTGAATTCAATGCCACTATTAGTTAAATCACAACTCTTGTCTAATTTATACCAAGATATGTGGCAGATATACAAATAAATAGGGCATGTCACTAACTGAGCTCAAGATCAATACCACCCCAGGCAGAGTTTGATAAGTCCAATGGGAATATGGAGGAGGGGATAAGAGCAGTATGGTATAGAGAAAACCATCCAAGTTCTGGAGTAAGACAACATGTTGAATCTCAGCTCTGTGCCATCTTTGGCAATTCAGTTAACCATTATGAGTTTCAGTTTCTTTGTACTAAAATGGAGATAAAGTACCTTCATTTTAGGCTTACTGGGAGGGTGACAGAAAATTTATCCAAAGTATCCATTGTCTGACACAAAGCAGGTAATTTTTTTTAAAAAAAGATTATGTATTTTATTATTATTTTTTCCAAAATTTTATTGTAACATATAGACAACATAACATTTGCCAATTTTAACCATTTTCAATTATACAATTCAGTAGAGTCAATTACATTCACAATGTGGTTTTGCCCATTGCCACCATCCATTTCCAAAATTTTTCCATTACCCTAAACAAACACTCTGTACCCATTAAGCATAGCTTCCCATTTCCCATCCCAAACCCTGCCCTGGGACCCTTTAATCTACTTTCTTTCATTATTAATTTGCATATTTTAGTTATTTCATATCAGTGAGACCATACGATATCCTTTTGCATCTGGCTTATTTCATTCCTCATGGTGTCTTTGAGTTTCATCCATGTTGTAGCATGTATCAGATCTCCATTTCCTTTTACAACTGAGTAGTCCATTATGTATATATACCACATTTTGTTTAGCCCTACATCTGTTGATGGACTCTTGGGTTGCTCCACTGTTTTGCTATTGCAAACAATGTTGCAGTGCACATTGGCCTATTGATATCTGTTTGAGTCCCTGCTTTCAATTCTTTTGGGTATATACCTGGAGGTGGGATGCTGGGTCATATGATAATTATATGCTTAACTTTCTGAGGAATTGCCGAACTATTTTCCACAGTGGTTACACTATTTTACATTCCCACCAGTAACGCACAAGAGTCCCTATTTCTGCACATCCTCACCAACACTTGTTATATTCCATTGTTTGAATAATAACCATCCTAGTGGATGTGAAGTGATATCTCATTGTGATTTTGATTTGTATTTCCATCATGGCTAATGATGTTAAGCACCTTTGCATATACTTAATGGCTATTTGTATATCTTCTTTGGAGAAATGTCTATTCAAGTCCTTTGTCCATTTTTTAAACAAATACTGTCATTTTTAAAATTGGGCTGAAAACTGAGTTTTAATATAGCTTCATGTTTAGGGGGAAAGTATATAACCTCTCCAAGTCTATTTTCTCAGCCCAAAACAATGAGATATGAATAGAGAAAGCATTTCAGTCAAAGTAATGATATGAATGAAGACAGGGATTTGGAAAAACACAATCTGTTAGCATTTGGGAAAATAACCAGGTTTATCTGAGGTTTCTGAGGTATGAAAAGGAATGTTGGCAGATAATGCTAGCAAGATAGGTAGTGATGACAAGAAAACAGGTTGTGTCCTTCATTGTTGATTTGCATTTAATTGAATAGATAATGGAATAGGAAAGTAACAAGATCAAACTATGTTTAATGAGATAGTGCTTCTGTCTCACTTCTCTATAATGAATCATTCTTACAGCCCACAGCCAAATATACAGCTTGGCAGCAAGAAAGACCCAAGAGCCAGTGGATGACTGAGAAATTCATGGTGGGCTTGACAGAGTACAGACAATGAAACTCAGATA
>JAQZBX010011447.1:9297-42796 GCA_029593785.1 Cabassous unicinctus
AAAACGGGGATAAAAAGATGTGAATTTTATGAGAGGCAAAGGAGAGCCCTGGAGGCAAAGGTCCTTAACTTGGCCCCGGAGGCACAGGTGGGCTGTGGCTGGCTGCTGGCTGCGGCTGCAGGGCTGACACCTTGGGAAGAAGCACTCAGCGTTGACTGGCGGGAGAGCCAGGGAAGGAGACTTTTGGTTTTCCCATCTAGCGTACTTCATTTCCACCTCAAAGACCAGCAAAACTAGCTTTGACTCTTTCTCTTTTAGAATTATTTTTAAATTCCCGACACTCCTGAAGAGTCTTGGAAAGGCTCAGCCTGATAACAATTTTCGTAGGTGCTACTTAAAAGTGTTTACAAGCTCTTCCTGAAGCTTTCTTTATTTTTTGTGTGTGGGTGTGCTTTGACTTTCCCCATGCACAGGTAGCTGCAGCTGAAAAAATTTCCCTAATAAATTCCTAAAACTGAAGGCCCACGTGTGGTAGACAAGGTGTTTGTGTCTGTCCAGAACCCCTTTCTTTGGGGACCATTCCTCCCTCATCTGTGTGATCATAGTGTGCCCGTCATCCCAAAAGATGGGTGCATGACATACGGTGGACGCAGTGATTGGTCAGGGGTAGACACATGACCTAGTATTGGCCAATCATAGCCTCTGGACACAGTGATTGGTTTAGGATGAGCACATGACCCAAGCAAGGGCAAAGCGAGTTCCTTCTGGGGACTCATACACAGAAATTTAGGGTTAACTGAGCTTTTTCCTGGGACTATTAAGCTCAGTCATCTTACCTGGTCACAGGAGAGAATGAGCCATGGCACAGGGGCAGCAGAATGGAGGCAGGAAGAGCAGAGAGACCTGAAGTTATCATTGACACCCTGGGATTAGGCTGCCTTCGAGTCAGGAACACAAGTGGACCTCTGAGTTGGGTGAGCTGAGAAAGTCCCATTTCCTGTTGAAGCTATGTTTGAGTTGGGTTTCCTGACACTTACAACCCAAAGAGTCAGGATACATTTAGCAAATACATTTTTTAAAATGGGAAGACATTTTGTATGTCCAAATGAACACTTGAAATACTATTTTTCTCAGTTTCTTCCCGTCACTTCTCGTAGCTCAGTCCTTCATGTATCTTGTGACTAACTCAGGTGCCATCCTAATCTGTCCTTTAAGTAACATCGAGAGGCCGGGCTGCTTGTTCTTGCCCTAGCCTGCAACTGCAGGCCCTCACCCCAGCTCTTTAGGGCAGTTTCTGTAATTGAGGAGCAGCTTGATGGATTCTTCTTTTGCTGCTGCTGAAACTCCAATCATGAGAATGGAAGGCTGAACCAAGGCTGCCCCAGAATGGTGCAAAGGGAGGGAAGTTGGTCGCCTGACAAGTAGGATGGTGGAGTGGTGGAGGGCATGGTTGCAGGAGCCAGAATAATCGTGGTCCAATCCCAGATCTACCACTTACCAGTTGTGAAGGGTAGGGCCAGTTACCTAAGCTTCCTGTACCTCGACAACCTTATCTGTGAAATGGGGCTGATAATTACCTCTAGCCCAAGAGGCTGAGCTGAGGATTTGATGAGTTATTATTGCTACTAATTGAATCCCAGAGTCCAGAAGCAGGGCTGCTTAGGACCAGGGGTGCACAAAATTGCTCATGAAATTCCACTTCAGCCCTTTGCTAGCTGTGTAACTTTGGCAAGTCACTTAATGTCACTTAGCCCAGTTTTCCTTCTTGAGCAAAGAGGCTGATAATGAGACCTTTCTCAAAGGAGTATTTGGGGGCTGAATGAAAGAATGCTTGTAAAACATTTGGCAGATGGTAAGTGCTCAGGGCACATCGGCTATCAAGGTGACCATCAAAATACCTTCTTCCCAATTAAAATTGACCCACCCAGCTATCTTGGCAAGGACCAGGCCTCTCCTTAGTGCGAGGCATGGTGAGGGGAGCTCAGCCTGAGATGCAGTGGCCGAAATTTCGCCCCTGGCACAGTCCCCGTGCCCGCGCACACATATGCACACTTGCTTACACACACGTGTACACGTGAATACATGCGTACATGCACACTCATGCATACATGCACATTCACACACACGCACACACTTGTGCACACACACATACATGCACACACATGGGCATACATTGCACCAACGCCCCTGCTTTTTCACGAAAAAGTGGTGATTGCTGTCTCAGTTGATTTCAATATTTTCTATTTGTTAATTACCTATTTTCATTCAAATGGAATATCACCCCACCATGCTCAGGAAGTTGCTCCCTCGTGCTGTTTCACACAATACTTTCAACTTGTCCAGATCAGGAAAGGCTTTTCCTTGAAATTTTACTGTTCCTTGAATCAGTGTTTATCTTAAAGGGTTTGAGTACATTATTGAGCAGAAATAAATGCATTATTTTAATCTAACTGACTTAAAAGTCATCAAATTTTTACCTTTAACAAGCTATATTTTTTGATCCACTATTTATTTGATAACATTAGCATCGTGTAGCTTAAAATGTACTCTGATGATTCTAAAATGATCTGACACAGCATATTTTATTTTCCCCATCAGAGAAATGCTCATTCCCTGGAAACAAATGATTATTAGACTTTTTTTTTTTTTAATGAAAACCAGTAGGCTTTTTGATATTTAAAGCTGAAAACAAATGAATAGTAACGTATCCAAACATGTCCATTAAACCATTTTTTCAAGGATAAGTATGAAGAATTCGTAGACGCAATGGTATTCCTTAAAACATTTCAGTTGAGAGGATAGGAAATCACAGTCAACATAGCCCTTAAAAATGAAGAGAGAAATCGGTGGAACGCCGTAGCTGGCTAAGGCTTCCCTGGGCACAGAAGAACCCTCTGGGAAATTGCCTTCACACTTGACGGGCACGTGGCCCTGGGAGTGAATGAAGGTTCCATTCATATGACTCTTTTCATCCCAGAATCCAAAACGACTGCTCAGCGCCCATGTCAATGAGCCATGGTGTAACCGCGGCAGGTACCACCTCTGAGACAGAACACAAACCCAGGTTATTAATTCCACCAAAGGGGACAGGCAGCCACGGCGCACATCTCGAGGTGGCAGTGTGCTGTAATCGCGTTTTCCTTATCTCTGCCAAATGTTTGGCCCCTTTAGTGTTCAGTTTAGCCTGTTTTCCTAATCTGCCTTGTGTTTATCTCTTTTTCCTGTGTCTATATTTTCTCCCCCCAGCCTGTTGGTAAGGCATGACGGGGCCAGTATAACCAGCCCCAAGTTTTAAAGCCCGAACAGACTGGGCTGGGAGCGCCCGCTGAGTGCCTTAACCCGGATGAAGAATGTGTGACATATGTTTATTCTCTCTGCATTTGAAAGTTTTACATTTAACATCTCTCTGGGCCTTAGTTTGCTCATCTATAAGACAGTAATAGTATTTGCCTTATAGGTTTGTTGTGAAATAATCAAGAGAAGGCACCCAACACAGAGGTTGGCACACAATAAGATCTGGAAGATCTTATTATTTATTATTTTTATTATTAACACTGGAATGAAAGTGTAGCCTTCACAGGTTTTAAATGCCCTACTTGGAGGAACAAGTCATTTGATGACTAGCTTCTTGGGTGATGTTTTTTTTAAAAATAAGCCTCATTCTTTGAGGCTCACATTATTACGATTGCATATCAACTATAGGAGATGACACCTGCTTTGAGTCTGAGGACAATGAGTGGCCAAGCAATTTAAGAAGAAGAACTAAAATAAACATCAGCCAGGTTCTCCTACTCAGCAGTATAAAAAAGCAGGGGCTTGTATGTCTGAGATAAATATTTAAAATAACTTTTAATCAGCCTGATCCCGAGTTCTTGTGTCATATGGGTGGTAGGTAGTTTCATAAATAGTGCCCCACCCCCTCCGCCGGGAAGGACGTTCCTTTTGATTCCTTTCTTGCTCATTGGAATTCCATCACAGAGGGACATGTGCATTCACATGTGACACCAGCCTAACCAATCAGATACTTGTATCCTGCTGGCTGTAGCAATTGGTTCAGGGGTGTACATGTGACCCAAACCTGGCCAATTGGTGACCCATGGCCAGTACTTTTCTGGAAATCTCAGCAAACTGAGGTTGTTGAGACAATAGACAGCACCCATCTCAACTTCATGAGGGGGAGCCCACCTGAGAGGCTACCCCAAAGTTGGACTGACATTTAGAGAAACTGAGGTGAGGAGGGCAAAGTCCTGCCATTATAGTTTGGTGTCCTGAATCAGTGAGCCTGAAAATCTCTTCAGCTGTGTGAGCCAAGACGACACATCTGAATTTTAATTGATTGCTTATAGTCTTATTATTTGATTTCACGTTGGTCACAAATTTTAGTTCCAAATATTATTAAATGAGATGTGCAAGTTTCATAACTAATGGATATGTTGAATAGGCAGGATGCTTGGGATATAATCAAAATACAACTGAATTTTTTCTCTCCAGCCAGTTCTTTAAAATTTATCCAAGAGTATAACTCGGGCCGGCCCCATACCTTTCTGCTCCCTCTTACATAATATGTCTTGCATTAAACGGATACGGCTGCAGAAAGGGTGTTTACACATCACTCTGTGGAGAATGACTTTTCATTTAGATTACATCTTTCTTCTAAATTAATTTTGCTCATTTACAATTCTATACTTTCCTGTGGATATATGAAAAGTGAAATGATAGCTGTGTTGGCTCCATTAGCAGGAGATTTTTTTCAAATAGTTCAATGATACCAGACTTAGCAACACTGGATGCTTCAAACAGAAAAACAGTTAACTCTGATAATAATTTAATATTTTCATCCAAGTCATGGAGTCAAAGTCAGTTTTTGGAGGCTCGCCCTGTCAACAGTAAAGCATCTAACATTATGTGTACACCTTTGTAAATCCAGGTGAGTTCAAGACTGAAGGTAAAATTATTTTCTTTCTGGGTGATAATATAATTACAAATTTTGATGGCGCATAGTGCTATGGTAAAAACATTGTTATCAGTAAGCTAAGGAATTAATGGAGCTGAAATATATTTGGAATTGGTTGTGACACAGGTAATTTATAATGGCATCTAAAAAAGTTGAAAACATTTTATTATTCAAAATAGAAGCCTGGTTATCATAAAAAGCATTATATATTTTAGTAATTGAGCTGCAAAACTGTTGCAACCAGCAGCTCAGCTGATGTTTAGTACAAAAAATACTTCAGCATGGCAATATGTGCTTTTATATATACACATGTGTATATACACATATATATTTGCTCTCTGTAATGAATAAGATTTTAAAAATGCTAGAGCCTTTGAAGAAACATTTATAAACCAACCAAAATATCCTGTAATAAGATTAAACCTTTCTGAAGATGCATTTTTTTTTAAGTGTTGGGTGCATTTTGGTTATATTTTATTCAAATCAGTTGGAAATATTCAACCAAACGTTCAAAGAATAGAGCAACAAAGTTATCTGTTTTTGAAACCTTTTAGGGAATCATAATTATTGAAAACAAGACTTGTAAACAGAAAGATATTAAATATTTCCCCCCACGAAAGCAAACGAGGAACTGAACATATAAAACTGAATAGATTCAGGATTTAACTTTGAGATTCTCTATTTGTGCTTTGGAATGTCTTTACTTGTGGAAAGTCTTATAATGGGGCTCCTATTTTCATTAGATATTTTGTATTATATTCAGTAACAGAATGGGATGAAATTGAAAAGGCGAAAATTTTACAGCATCTAAATTTGGTGAATCATAAATAGAGACAATTTATTTGATGAATTTTGTCTTGTCCAAATATTTGTCAAGAAAGGGTTTATGAATGAACACAAATGACGATACCTCTGAAAATATTTTGGTTAAAATGTTTGCAGATATCAAATATTGAAAAAATAGAATATTTCATTTAACAGAATTTGATCTGTGCTTACCAGGTTCCTCGGCACCTGTATAGGGAATCTTTTTTCTTTCTTTCTTTTTATTTTTTAGAGAGACTATTTTCACATTGAAGTTGCCATGATGTGCAGAGAAGACACAGTTGAAATTGTCACCAATTTCAAAGTTATTATAAAATGCATCTTTGAGGATGATGGCAGGCAATTTTATGAAAAGCCGTATTGAAGAAAGAATTCTATCAGAATAGGTAAGGCTAAAAAATTGGTAAAAGTATGTAAATATGCACCAAGATTAGTTATTCTATGTATGTTTTCTTAATGCTCGGAAAATCAACATAAAGGAGTTTTTATATTTTGCTTTAGTGTATGTAGAAATATATTAATTTAATTTTAAAAGAAATAATTATATTTTCAAAAATAATTTTCAATAGAACTATTTTACAAATATACCAATATAATAAAATTAATTATTGGTCAGTAAATAAATATTTCAAAAACCGTATAATTTTACTTATATTTACTGCCTCTTTTCAACCCTCAGAGTGTTGTCCCAGCTTGGAAGGTCAATTAGATGGTCACTCCAGCAAAAGTCTGGAAGACAAAGGGAGGGGATGTGGTCCACTTCCAGCCCCTCTTTTCTCATCCTTTTCCTCCCCCATTGGCTAAAGAAAGAAGAGAGAAAAAAATCAGAGCACAAGGAAGTCCTGACTTGATGGTGTTTTGGACTCTCTGAGTCTGGAATATGTTGGAAGCTGACTCTGTCCTGGGAACTTATGAGCTCTTCAAAGATTCCCTACATTGAGAACTTCCGCTGAAGATCCCAAAAAGTGGCTGATGCATCTTCCTTGGTGCTCCCTCTTTCCCATCCAGCTCCCTGTCACAACCATTTCTTTTCCTTCTAACTGTGGAGTTATCCCATTCTCTGAGTCCTCTTGAACTCAGGGCAGGACTTAAAATGGCTCCAGGTATAACGCAAATAATCATCAGTGGGAATTGGTTGAATAAACTCTGTTACTTGCATGCGATGAAATTGAAGGACACTACAGTGGTTAAGAGGAATGAGAAAGATCTCCAAACAGAGATACAGGGTACCATTTAGGATATATTATTAAGTGAAAAAAGCAAGATGGAGAACAATGTTTAAAGAATGTTGCCTTTTGTGGAATGAAGGGGTGAAGAGATAAATAGATATAGATATAGATGATATAGAGAAGGAGATAGAGATGTATTTGCTTTTAATTTTAAAAAACAGAAACAAAAACAGTGGAGGGGTAGACCAGAAACAACTAAAATGGTTTTCTGTAGAAGGAAGTGAACAAGTTAGAAGGGAGATTATGAAGGTACCTTGGTAGAGAGTTATAATATTGGAACCATGTAAATATTTTGCATTATTTAAGAAAAAAGTTAAATTGAAAGGCTGATAATCAGTCCCCCTAAATTGAAACACATGAAAAAGACTGAACTTGATTCTATGTTGTTTTGGTGGCATAACCATGTAAAGAAAAAATTTACTTTAAAGACTTTAAAGTACGGCATTCTGACTATACATCTCAGTGAGGTAGATTCTAAGGACAAAAGAACCACAAAGAAATCTTAACCTGCATTCTACAGCTTTATTCTTTAGTAGTAAAATTGGTATTTTATTTTGAAACCATATTGTAATATAAGTGATTAGGTTAATGGCACTAGAAATCAGGATTTTCAACAGAAGAGAAAAACATAAAACTAAAGAAGAACCCAGTAAAACCTAGTAATTTTTAATTGGGTCTGGAAATATAAGTATGAGCTTATGATGTTGTTTTTCTATAAAATGTGTTTACAAGCTCTGTTCACTGGGAAGGCCTAGAAGCAATGGTAACCCAGAAGCAAAAGCACACTTAGTGCCTAGATTGTGATCTCTAAATACTTACCGTTTATCACTGAAAGGAACTAGGGCTCCTGAGAGAAATGGCTGATTCGATTCCAAGTCTGAGGCAAGAAATGTACAAGATTAGCCTAGAACATCAAAATCTCATGCCAGAAAGCAAGGCAATGCCCAAGGCAAAGACTAATGTAGACATGAAGGACACGAAATCAAATTTGGAATTCCCACTAGCGAAATTTAGAAAATTTAAGTATCAGATCAAAAACTGTGATTGATTATAACATATTGAATGAATAAAGATTTGTGAATACATAAATAGAAATTCATTACTACTCAAAAAACTTAAAAAGGAAGTTCTTCTTTATGGAAAAAAAAGCCAGCTGATTAATGTAGGTAAAGTAGTAAAATTAGAAAATCACCATTTTGCAAACCCTGGTGTAACAACTGAATGAGGCAAGAGTCTTCAATGGCTGGAAAAACCATTAGGTGAAAAGTTATTGGGGAACTGGATACTTGCATGGTGTCGAAGCATTACTCTGCAGATTACTTACTAATTTCAAAGGAAAAATATATACTTTATATTAGAGAGTTCTGTGGCCATCTTAAAGAAATGATCAAGCTTAACATCACCAGCAGTGGAACAACCTGACATTACATGCCGTCTGCTACTATACAAGAATGGAAACAGAGAGCCTGAGAGATATTCTTTCCAGAAAAACGTTTGACCTAAATATGATTGTGTCTCTAGACTTAATTTTCAGAATGTAGAAAATAATGAGAGAAGAGGAACAAGTTAAACGACAGCATGAGGAAATAATCAGACAATCCAGAATCTGAGTGTCCTACAAGAAAGCTACCCATATGTTTGATAAAGTTCATTGTTAACCCAAGCACCTGTATTTTGGTTTCTAAATACCATTTCCTTCTAAAAGGAGCCAGGAGCCAGAGATCTTTGGAGAATTGGCCAATGCCAGGCCTGGGGCAGAAAATGTATAAGAAGGTCCTGGAACTTGTTATATTGAAAGCAGGGAAGCTATCAAAGTCTATTAGACTTCCCATTGGCCAAAGTTGGGACAATTTGAGCAAAAATAAGAATAAAGCTGCAATGAATTGAAACATATCAGATCAATTAAAAATCAATCAGTTCATAATGATATTTTTAAAAAATCATTGCTCACCACTGGAGTTTGCTAGATACCAATTCATTACTCTAAAACTTCATAAATAAAGGCAAAGAATCATGCATTTGCACTGTCTTTCTTTTACAAAATTTATTTCAAAGCTACTAAGTAGTTCATGAGGGAAACTATTTTATAGAGGTACTCCAGCTAATAAATGCAGGAGGAATGCTGGAATTATCACCACTTCCCACCCCCTGGTTAAATAATGTATGTAAACAATGAATCAATGGCTACTCAGTTCAGGAGGCAAAATGCTGATGGGGACTTGGAAATTAAGGATTGGGCTGATAGCACCTGAGACATTGATCAATCTTACTAAGGAAAAGAAACAGATACAATGGGCCCGTTGAAGTGGCAAAACAGGAAGTACACACCACCACCTCTCTACCATCTTGCCAAAATATTGAGTCCAAATCTGATTAAACCCTTAGACCCAATTTACAGGAAATACAAGGGATAGAACATGGTAAGACAACATGGGTGCAGCCAGCAAAATCCAGAAAATGGGAAACTCTACAGAATGACAGTTTCTTCAACAGATAAGTTGCAATGGGAAACAACAGAGAGAAGAAGAATTATAGATTAAAAGAGTCCAAGGAGATATATTCACTTAATGCATTGTGTAGACCTTGTTTGAATCCTGATTCAAACAAATCCATTGGAGAAAAAAAAAAGGAGATAATCAGGAGAATCTGAAAACTGACTAATATTAAGGAGGGAGGGAAGGAAAGAAGGATGCAGGGGTGGGTAGAGTCCAGCAGACAAGTAGACAAGTGAAGGAGCTGACTTTGATGTGAGCAGGCATCCTAAGAAGAGGGAAGATGGAGTTGGAGGGAAAGATGAAGCAGGTCTGTGGACTAAATGATAAGGTGAGGGTGGTTGCCTACCATGGCCTCCAGTTCTAAATGAAATACGAAGCGACAGAGAAGAGAGGATGAACAATTATTCTGGAAAGGAGGATTGCTGGGTAGTGAGAGGACTATGTGATATTTGTGATCAAAAGTGTAATGTTGAACCATTCAGCTGAGTAGTGAAACTGTCTAGAGCCACATTTGGCTATTCAGGTACAGACACAGAAAAGGCAACTAATTGGATTTGACTCTGGTTGGAGATTGGATGGGTGGCTCCAGCTGGAGGAGGGAGGGATGGATGGTGAAAGGTGGCATCTTTGATGAGGCTGAAAAACTGTCATGTGGATGCTGGATGAATGGGAGGGTGCGGTGGGAGAGCAGGACGTTTGAACTGGGCATTTCAAAGGTGCAGGTGCCGGTGGTGACAAGTACACCTATGACTTCTGTAGAGGAGAGTCCAGCCCACCCTCACCCCTGGGCAGGAGTTGGCTCAAGCTAGAGTGAAGCCAGGACCCCAGCTGTGGGGTGGGGGCTGTGGGAAAGGCTGACTACCAGCCTCAGAGCTTTTTACTGTACTGCCCGTTTCTTTAATTAGCAGCAGAGCCCTTTCTTCAAACAAGCTCTGCAGCAGCTCGCTTTGGGAATCTCAGGGCAGTAGAGTACATGAGATCACCACTAATGAGTTGTAGAACTGAAGGAAACATTTCAATAATCAATTATAAAAATAAATTTTCATCAATCAATGCTAGAGCAACATGTGAAAAATATATTACAGAATTTTTACCATATGAAACTGTGATCAAAGAATATGCAAGCCAAAAAATGTTACAGAGGCAAGTCAGGAAGTTAATTAATAAAAATATTATAGGGGGAGCGGATGTGGCTCAAGCAGTTGAGTACCTGCTTCCTACATGGGTGGTCCCGGGTTCGGGTTCTGGTGCCTCCTTAGGAACAAAAAAGCAAAGAAACAATAAAACCAACTCCGGGGAGCCGATATGGCTCAGTAGTTGAGTGCCGGCTTCCCACATGTGAGGTCCTGGGTTCAATCCTTGGCCCCTGTACCTCAAAAAAAAAAAATTATAGGTTTTTTTTTGGGGGGGTGGGGGAAGGCTGGTTTTATGTTGTGGTATTTGCAGCTTTAAACATTTTGTATGCTTTTTTTTTAAGAAGGTACCAGGGATTGAACCCGGGACCGCATATATGCAAAGCGGGTACCCAAACAGTGAGCTACACCCACTCCGCCATTTTGTAATTTGCTACCATTTCTTTTCTCATTCTAAATAAATATTCATTTTCATGCTTAGCTTTATATTTGTATTTTTGTACTTTTTCCATAAAGAGAGCCCTCCCTTATATAGCCTCAGGCCCTACAATATCTGGATCCCCCAGGGATGCCTTACCTGAACCCCAAGAGTAAGCGGGGTTCTTCTGGTAGTATTCTAAAGGCACCTCATTCTTTTGCTTGATGGCTCTTAACTATGGTTTGTACTTATACACTCCTCCAAGTGAAAATTTGATTGACATCTATCTCACCCCAGACTTAAGATCCAGGAGGACAGGGTTCCTTCTGGTATTTCTCCCAACCTCATTTCCAGTGCTCAGCATTACAGTCTGGCACACAGTTAATGCTCAATAAAATGTTTGTTGACTGACTGACTGAATGAATGAATATGTACACATGCCTTTTTTCCTTAACATGTCACCTGTTGCTCTACATGCCACTTCTTAGTTTCGATAGGTGACATAACTTTTGAATTTGGTACTGTCTTGATGTGTTTCCTAGCATTAGTTTTTTTCATGTATTTACTTATAAATATAGTTCATTTTAAAGCTCTTTCATATCTACAAAATATTACACTGCAAAGTTTCTTTTACTTTGTAGCTAAAAAGAAATAATATTGTTTTGATCCTCCCAAGAATTATGTATTTTCTGCCTTCATGCACTATGCTTTCATAACTTTTGCTATAACTGCCCCTAAAATACTGTCTTCATGTATGAAAATTAAATACATCACAGGAATTAACTCAGAAAGCTGATGGTATCTCAGGAGTTATGGTGGGTGGGGAGCCTGGGGACAAGCCTAGATTGTGTTTACCATGAAACCACTTGGTGAAATGGTGGGGGGCAGGAGGAGGGGCTGGAATCCAAGCCAGGTGGGTTCTGGGGGATCCTGGGAGATGCTGTGTTTGAAATTGTTTTGAAACGGTAAACGTTTGTTGCAAATATTAGGCATTCATCGTCATCATCACCACGTGTTTTACCAAGGTTTTGACATTACTAAAATATATAACTTACATGAAGTCAAGGTTTTTATAGGAAAAATCTCAGAATAAACATAATTCTGGATAGTTATGGCTTCTATTATGACATATTAATAATGAAAACCAATTTTTTGTTTAAAAGAATTTTTTCTGCTCTAACACAAGGATATAGCAATATTGTATGTACAATAGCTTATTTTTAAGTATTAAATAGAAAGTTCTTAGGAATAATTTTCCAGAAACAATAATCCTTTTATTTATATTCAGTTTATTATTTAGTAATTTTACATGAGGGAGGTTTGATTTCTTGCAATACCATCTTTTGATGTCCATTACTATCTCATGAGCTAGAATATGGAATTATTTTCTCGATGCTAAAGCAAACATCCTTTAGCTGAAAATATGAACAGTACTTGCTCCATTGCAAATAACAGTAAGGGGTATAATGTGTGTACAAATGCTTATTAACCCTCTAAACCCACTGTCAATCGAAAAAGATCTTAGACATGTTCCTTTTTAAAATTAAAAATAAGCAAAATATCATGAATTTCAGGGGGGCGGATGTGGCTCAAATGGTTGGGTGTCTGTCTGCCATATGGAGGGACCTGGGTTCGATCCCTGAGACCTCCCAGTAAAAAAAAAAAAAGTTAAAAAAAAAAAAAAAAGCATGAATTTCACCTAAGGTACTTCTGTTCAGCTCTGAGTTTGCCTAACCATCACATTTAAAATCCATCCAGGACTGGGGAAATTTGGGTATGCTTAACCATATCGAAGTTTCCCACCTCCCATAACCGAAGTACAGATATTTTCCAGTTTTTGTATTTTTGTCTGAAACGAGACAAGTAGAGGATGATCTGATGGTTCGTCCTCTTTGTGTTCTCTGGAACCTGCCCCACAGGTTTATCACAGTTAACTCTACCAGGAATGTATATATACGGTTCACATCCACAAAGGTAAACTGTGTTCATTGAAGAAAATCCCAGAAAAAGCAGAAAAGCACAAATCATAAAATAAAAATTGCCATAAGCCCACCTCCCAGAAATAGCCTACTGTGATCAATTGTGTGGCAGTCTTTTCAGTCTGTTTTCTAATCATCTAAAGTGATGACATTTATTTTTCATAGTTGTCATCATTCTGACTTGTAACCTGCTTTTCTCATGTAGTCTATCACGAATGACATATTATACCATTAAATATATTCTAAAATGTTAAGTTTTTTTTTTGTTTTTTTTTTGAGGTAACAGGGATTGAACCCTGGACCTCGTACATGTGAAGCAGGCACTCAACTCCTGACCCGCACCCGCTCCACAAAGTGTGGAGTTGTGGCGAATGACTGTGCCACAACTTAATTCAGTATTTGGTGACATTTGTATACAATGCTTTGAGCAAATCCTCTTATATACTTTGGATACATTCTTAAAAGTGGAATTTCTGGAACAAAGCACAGTCAAGTTGTAAGTAGCTGCTGATAAATAGTCTCATATTGCTTCCTAGAGGACTTCAGATAATTTAAACAACCCCAGATGTGCTTGCTTACCGAGATCCTTACCAATATTTGATATTATCATTAAAGTAACAACAAACGTAAAGACAAAAAAATTATTGCATTGCCTTAATTTGCCCATTTGATTACTAGTGAGTTTGAATTTAAAAAATACATGTTCACTGTTAATTTGTGGAGGTGTTGGGAGGATAAGGGAAATCACCTCTCCATGGCTACTGGAGCAAGGGGTTGTGTTTTTCTTATTTATTGTATGAATAAGCCTAGTTTTCACAAGTGGCAACAAAGGAGAAATTTCCAGGACAACAGAACCAGCTGGTGGGTGATGGTCAGATTATTTTTTACACTACAGAAATGCCATATTTTTCTCTCAGATAAAAAATTCACCAGGTGCAAAAAAACTTTGCAGTGGTGACCTGCCCCTAAACCACCAAGCCATTATAAGTCTCCCACGAAGGCATTTTTCTTGGAGGGTGTGGGGGGCGGGGGTTCCAAGACGAGAGCTCCAATCCTCATCTCCTCCCAGAGCACGACTCTGTCCATTACATATTTCTGTCAAGGACATTCTTCTCTAACCAGGTCTCAGGGAGGGATGAGAACATTCTTTCTTGCACAAGTTGCCATGTAGAACAGGTGGCATCAGGCAGGCCCTACCACATACCAGCCAAATGATCTTTAGACTTGTTTCCTCTCAGGGCCACCTCAATGCCCTCATTTGTGAAATGGGACTAATAGTAGCAGCTAGCCCATCAGATTGTCGTGAGTAACAAATAAGCCCAGACAGCCAAAGCGCTTTGTGTGACACAAAACACACATTAAATATTTAATAGACATTTCAACCACAGGGAGGCTTTTTCTGACTGATTTTAAGGAAAACTTTATATTTTAGGCACAAAAAGGAAAACTAAATTTCCAGAAGGACTTTTCACTAGCTGATTGTTAGCTGATTGATAGCATACTCTGTCTTGGATAAAACACTCCCAGAGCACCAAAAGGATTATTTTTCTTATCCCTACAAGACTACCAGGTGGGGAAGAACAACAGGGAGGAGAGGAAAGAGGGAAATGAGTTGTTCTGGATACCGGTGAGCACCACTCTGGTGCTGTTAGGGTCAGCTAACACCACCAACCATCCACCCCACCCACAAACAACCCCAGCCACCTTTTCAGAGCAGGAGAACCTCTAGAAACACACACTTTGTCCTCTCCTCCTGGAAAGGTATAAAAGATGCAGATTCCTTATGTGCAAGAGGGTCCTCTCTGTCTCTAATCCTATTGGAAGTTGACCCTTACCTAACTTGGCTGGGCTGAAACCACACGGAAAGCAAAAACGGAGCTGCACATCCCCTGCCGAAACGCTTGCTGCAGCCAGACTGTGGAGCAGGACGCTGTTGCCAGAAGAGGGAAGCGTTACCGAGGTTCCAAGGAATTGGGGTTGTTCCGAGCTCTGCCTCTCCAGCAAAATGATTTCCACTTGTTCCCTGCATAACGGGCTCTCTCAATTATGTGGAGTGGCGGTATCCCTTCCCAGCACAATCGACAACACTAATAAAAATAGATAACGTATTTTTAAAACCTACAGCAGATTGTCATGGCAATAAATAATTGTATCATGTTGCTGTCATAGCAACGAAGTCTGTGTAACAGAGACAAATCAAGTCTATATGGAATTTTTCTAAATTTAGGTGTTTGAAAAGAGTTAAAATAGTCTATAGTCACGGGAAAATGCCTTTTTAAAAAGCAAAAATGTTTAACTTCCATTGGAAAACATATTTTAGTTTTTTTTAAAAAAATTTCAAGTGCTTATTATTATATTCCTCTATTCTTTTCAAATGATAAAACTGGATGTCCCTTTTTCTCCATAATATATTCCTAAGAATTTTCTTGTGCAGTGGAAGGCCAGGAAGGATTCTCTCTCCCCCTTTCTCCCTCCCTCCCTCTCCCTCTCTCTCTTTTTCAGATGTAATTTACAAGGTCATCATAACTCTTCTATTTTTCCCTGGCAGCTAATGACACAATATTAATGGAATAACAAGTTGCATTAGCTAAACCACACAATCCCAAATTAATAGCTAGTTTCCATACTCTCGTCTCCATTTTTTAAAAAAAAAACATTTATTACTGTATGATATCCAGTGTGTCATTAAGAACTACAAACTACCAGAACAAACTATGATTATTCTCTGACACAGTAAAATTTCCCTCCTGACTTTAACTAACTGTTACCAAAATGACAAATAAGTGACATTGCCCAAAAAGGAGAGAATTATTTTTTTTCAAAGATATGTAATTATTGTGCCATTAAGAGAAATCTCCAAGTCCAAAATAATTACATGATTAGGTGAAAAATTGCTGCACTTTCCCACATGACAAAACAAGATTGCTGTCATTTGATTTTTCTCTTTATTTCATTTGATTTCGATGAAATAAAATGTCTCATTTCTTCTTCGTAAAGATTTCTTCTATCCAAGTCCCTGTCAGGGGTTGTCATATCATACCATATAAACAGAGTTCAGATCTGCGCTCAGCTACCTACACAGTGTGTGAGCTTGCCAAACTATTTTGCAGTGTTATTTAACTCTTTAAACTACATATATTCGTTTACATGATAATTAATGAGGGTAGTATATGCAAGGTATCTAGTACACAGTAAGTGCTCAGAAATTAGATTTAATTAGGTTTGATTTAATTAGAATCAAAGGTGGAATTATATATTCAACTTTAAGAAACTAAAACAATGAATTCTAATGAGATTTTATTCCTTAAAGTCTTCCATTGTTGTAGACCAAAACTAATGTAAACATCTTAAGTAATATGTATTATAAATCAATGCCTCTTATATTAATTTTTTTAATTTAATATGTTGCTTTATAATAATTTTCATGACTTATTTTTCTCAGACAAGCTTTATTAGAAGGTGGACTGTCAGAGCAAACAGACTCTGGCCTTCGGCGGGAGGGACAATGGCATTCCACATTACGGCACTCATCCCACTGGAGGCCACCGGTTTTCCTACCTGGCTCCAGGAAGCATGTGGAGTTCTCTGAAAGGAAGGAGACAAACCTTACGCCTCTGTGCCTCCCCAGCAGCTCCAGCTCTATGCCAAAAACCTGATAGCTGGCAAGAAATAATCCGTTGAAGAAACCTGTGAAGGAATTAAAGAAATCACAACTTGCCCAAGAAACCAGAACCTAATCTCTTTGTCTGAATAAAGTGTGCAGCATACCCAGGAAAAGAAGGTCCCACCACCTTGAAGATTCCTCACCAAAAGAGGACATATTATTTTGACCATCTCTGCAGATTTTTTTTTTTTAAGGAGGTACCGGGGATCAAACCCGTACATGGGAAGCAGGCACTCAAACCCCTGAGCTATACCCGCTCTCCTGTAGATGTATTCATCTCTCATGTCAGCCATTTGCGGGCACAAATGGTAACTCAATAAGTTTGTAGACAGTAAACTTATTTTGAGGTGTGGTAGCCTCTTCTTTTCTACCTGGTAAAGAATTGCCTTTCACCTTTATTCTCTGGGGTTTTGTTTTATTTATTTCGTTTTGTTTTGTTTTCAAGAGGACTCGAATCAAGAGCAGTTCAATTTTCAATAATATTTTGCAGGCAAGGCATACCTTTTAAAGCTGTGCACCATAAAAAGTTACTACAAGTGCAAAAACTCCTTTGCCAAACATATAAACACACATGGCTTAGTCATTTTCTTCATTGCAAATCCTAATTCCATGGAAGTGCCACCCCACGTATATAGGAAATGAATTTCAAAATATACTTCTAAAGAAGGAAAGAAAAAGAATAAAAGTAATAGGTATTATTTCAAAGTAGTATGGATGATTTTTATTTTCCTCTTTGTATTTTATCACATCCCTTCAACTAATATTTTATCTGGAAAAAGAACATTCTGTAGGGGAAATCAAATTCATCTTCATGTATGTCAGTTGCCCTAGCTGCAATTAGAAATTAAATCCAGATGATGTGATTGGGCCAGATATATACTGGCCCCCTTCAGCATTTAGATCCTGTAGGTCCCATTTCCACAACTATCCACCTGGGAAGAGGTAGCAGAGAGAAAATTATCCCATTGATCATCTTAATTATTATATTTATTGTTGCGGTATTATCATTAATATTATCATCACATTGTATTGTGACATTTTTAAACCTTTTCAAATTGTTCCCACCCTAGTTATTTCCTCCCAAGACTCTGTAATATAATTTTCTCCATTTTACAGAAAAGTAAACTGTCATAGCCGTGTAAATGACTTGTCATCCCATATTCAGTCTTTGAACCACTCCTCTTGCTGTGTCTCTCTAAGAAATCCAAAAGCCACGTAGAACTGACACTGATTTATAAATGGCATGTGATTTGTGTGTGTGTGAGTGTGAGGTGGTAGCAAATTTATCTGCCTAATTATGTTTCGCTTAGACTAACAAAAAAAAATCGACTTGCACTCCTAGAGAATTCACCAGCTGGGAAGTGGAGAGTGTTTTGTGATAGAAGGGACGAGGGAAGCTTGTTTGATATTCAAACTTTGGCCATATTTTTAAAAATCTGTAGCAAATATGACCAACATTTAATATCTTTATTATATAATAAGTTTATGTAAACTGATAACAGCAACACATAAACCACAACAATAAAATGGACAGACCAGTCTATTTCTGATGTTTTCTATGATATACTTTTAGTTGAAAATTTGGAAATGTTTGCTCAAACATAGCATTTTTGCTCAACTCAAAATGGAGTGAAGTACTTTCTAAAGTAAACTTTTAAATAAAACCAATATACTTAATCTTGAAAATTATCCTATTTGGAAATCAGTCTGTCAGTATTTGTCAATATATATTAAGAACCATCAAAATGCCCAAAGCTTCTGTCCCAGTAATTCTACATTTTTAAGGCACCAATTTACATATATGGAAAATGCAAGAAGACAATTTGTGACAAGTAAAATAAGTATACAGCAATGTTGGGAAAATGCTCCTGAAAAAAATGTACCCTGGGAAAAGGAATAGAGAATTGCATCTACACTATGATGATAACTACATAAAAATAAATTACGAGCAATGGAAAAGAAGGATAGCGATTGTGGACTTGTTTTTTTGTGTGTGTTACCTTCTTTATTTGTCCCAAAGAGTGATTGTGAGGACTTTTTGTTTTCTCATAATTTTTATTATTTCCATCTCTTTCTCTTCTCCATGCTTTAATGACAATGGGAGTAAGATCCACACCTGGAAAGCTGAGTGTGGGTTTGCCACCCCAGAAAGGCAATGGTGAGTAGACCAGTATCTCCCTCTGTTTCAGACTGTATAAATGCCACCCTATAAAACAACAGGAACTTTCAATGATTTCCCATGGAGTGCTTTTCTTTATGTGGTGTTTTTTTTAATCCCAGAAATGCCTCTTCTCAGGTACTATTTATGAACTTCTATGGTAGGTGGTTCTAAGAATTATCTATTTGAACAGAATTTCTCTCTCTTGTAAAATGATAGTTGAAAATGTTCTGTGAGCGACTCAGTTGCCCTTTACAAGCATCTATATGAGAAACTCCTGCTTGAGTTTAGTTCTAGGAAAATTGTACAGAAGTGTATGAATTCACTGCTTTCTTCTTTAAAAAACAAAACAAAACGAACACTTCATCCCAATTGCATGGACTAGAATTCTTTTTTTTTTCACTGTTATTCTCGAGTTGCCAGGCAGCCTTGAGCCAGTCATAGACTATTTGATTACACTCAGCATTGAGCATCTCTGCTTTCTGTTTCCTTCAGGTTATCTGTGTCCTGTGGTTTTAATGCTTCGATGTTTTATCTTGAAGTTTTCTCAGAAGTAGGTAGTTAGAAAAACTGAAAATAAATGAACGAATAAGAGGAATTTAAAAAATAAAAACAGAACCTACTCATTATTTTAAAAAGATATAAACAATAAAAAAAAAGAAAATTAGAAAACAAAAATATCCCTCCACCCAATCCAGTTTCCCAGAATATATCTTTGCAGATGAATGAATAGATGAACTTTTTTTCTATAAAAGAAAGAACATGTTGAAATATTTGCTTTTGACACTGAGTCAAATGTAGTCTTGAAAAATTAAGCTCTTTAAAAAGTTTATGCTCTTTTAAAAAGTGACATCCCAGGCATCTGATTCCCCACAACTCCTCACATGGGAGACACACTAAGATTCAGGTGCATCTTCCAAAAATAAAAATAAATAAAAATAAAAACTCTTGTTCAATGTGAAAGATGAACTGAAATTTTACATGTAGATTAAAAGATATTGCCCATAAACCCAAATAATCATCAAACTCCTGGAAGAATCTAAGGTGCTTAGGTATGAGAATTCAGACCCGGACCTTGAGGAAACACCCTGGGAAGCCCTCTGTTGCTGCTGCATTGGATTGCTGTTCTTTTATGTGTCTTCTTTTGTATTGTCTTTCCCTTCTGTCCCAATGGTTCAGACAAGTGAAGAAAAGCAGTGGTTTCCAAAGGCTGCTTTGGATAAATTTTACCATTTAATCTCTTTTCATGTTTGCTTTTCTTAACAGGAACCTCTAACTGACTTCTGGGAAAGAGTGGACACAGACTCTAAAAACTTAGCTCCATGAACTTTTTGCTTAAAAAAGAAGAAAATTAAGGCTTTTTCTTAATGACAAGGAAATGATAGAATTCTTAGTGATTTTAGTTGATGTAGAAGATATAAAGACAGGTAGGATATGTATTAGAATTGAGTTTGAAAACTTAAGGAAACATCTTAAAATTTAACTTCATAAACACAATACAGAAAGTTACCACAGGGCTATATAAGTATTAACATATAAAGTGACCTGACTTTTTAAAAGTTCTTTCCAGAAGGGAAGCAGATGTGGCTCAAGCAGTTGGGCACCCACCTACCACATAGAAGGTCCCAGGTTTGGTTCCCGGTGCCTCCAAAAGTAGAAGAACAAGACAGTGAGCTGATGCAACAGACTGGCATAGTGGGCTGACGCAACAAGATGACACAACAAGATAACACAATGAGGAAACACCAGGAGAGACACAACAAAAAGGGAGTGAAGGTGGCTCAAGCCTTTGGGTGCCTCTCTCCCACATGGGAGGTGCTGGGTTTGGTTCCCAGTTTCTCCTAAAAAGAAAATGAGTAGACGCAGAGAGCAGTGAGTGCAAACAACAAGGGGGAGGCGGAGAAATAAATAAAGTAAATCTTTAAAATAAATAAATAAATAAAAGTTCTCTCCAGAAATCTTAGAAGGGGTTTTAAATAAAAGATATTTGATGTTTCCATCCTTTCTTTTAGATCTAGTACTTATAGGCAAAGAATATGTTTGCAATTTTTCAAAAATGGATAACTATTACAAGTTAATGGAAATTTAAAAAAGTGAGTTAGGGTTGTATTATTTAAATAACTATTGATGCTTTAAAAGTATTGTTAATGAAAAGAGAGGATCTTATGCCTGTTAAAAATAAGAAAGTATTCGTTTATTCCCTCTGCAAGCAAACTAGAAAAATCTACATCACTTGCAGAAGAAGTATTGCATTTATTTAAAAGGCTATATGTTTTTAAGATAGCTATTAAGTACAATAATTTATAATTTTGTTGAAAGACTGGCAGGACATATTGCACAGGATGCTAAAAGTTGGGGTTAAGATATTCTATTTACTCATGGAAAATAATAAACATCCAAAATCAAGAGTTTTTATAAAATACAAAAAGGGCAAAATGATATTCATTTTAAGTATCTGTGCGAGCACTACACAATTCTCATCTGGCACAAATAGTCTCTCTGACATATACTGTTTGATGTTCGTTTTAGGTGGTGATCAGGAATAGTATCCTGCTGTGATTCACAAAAACTTTCTTCAGATCATAAAAGCTGAGAAAACACACACAAACATCTTGAAGGCAAAGGTTTCTTTTCCTTTTAACTTTTTGGGTTTTGGACATGGGGAATTTCAAAGGTATCTTTGATTTTTAAAATTCAACATATTTCACTTTTTAAAATTGTAGCATTTTAGGGTCAATGATTAAACAAACTGTGGTACATCCATGCCATGCAATACTCTTCAGCAATAAAATGGGAAGGAACCATTGATGCATGCAGCAACCTGGTTGGAATTTATGGAGAGTGAAAACAGCCAATCCCAAAACGTTATATTCTGTCTGCTTCTATTTATATAACATTCTTGAAATGATAAAATTATAGAAATCAAGAACAGATTGGGAGTTGGCAGGGGCTAAGGAGGGGGCAGTGGGCTGGAGGGAGGCAGGTATGGCTGTAAAAGGGCACCAGGAGGAATCCTCGTGATGATGGAAATGCCCCTCAACTGTGGCGGTGGGTACACATGCCTACATGTGTGATAAAATTGCATAGAACGGAACACACACACACGCACACACAAATGAGTAAAAATAAAACAGGAAATCTGGACAAGATCGACGGATTGCGTCACTGTCGAGATCCTGGTTGTGATTTTGTAAGACGTCACCATTGCGGGAAACTGGATAAAGGGCACAAAGATTTCTTACAACTGCATGCAAATCTACAATTATTTAAAATAAAAAGGTTAACTTTAAAAAGGTGTGTTGTTTTAGAGTTGTGCCTCTTAACCAGAATTAAAACAATGTGTTGCCTCTCAGAATATGAGTATTAGTAAGGCATTCGTGATGGGAAAATATATACATACATCTTTCACTGATCCTAAGGACATGCTAGATGGATCTGTTCAGCAAACAAAGTATGCCCAACAAAGTTGAACTCGGAAAAGTTTTGGAATGCTCAGAAGCCCCGGGTAATGTCACACGTCTCCTGATCCCAGTAGATGCTCAGAGAAGCCCTTTCATTTACTCTGGATCAAAGTTTTAATCTTCTTGGTATCACACATAAAAATATCAAGTTTCACATGTTTTCTAACACATTTTTCTTCCTATCTATGTGGACTTTCCTAACTGAAAGAAAAGTGTCACTCAGTGTGTTTGGCATTCCTGACATCGCCATTTCCATTCTTGGGGTTTTATTTGTGTAAGAAGCTTGCGTTCTAGCTTCATGTCCTTGTCCTCTGTGGTCCCCAGAAGGTTTTGCATCTCCACTCCCATCTTAGGTGGTGCTTGCGTCTTCCTTTTTTTCCCAAGCTATGGCATCGGTCCAAGAAAACAATTCTTTGGGAGAGCCATGCAAAATATGGCTCTGAGCTTCCTGCTGTGCAGTCCTCTGTTCCTCCTCGCTAAGCTTTACAAACTTTGTTGTGATTCTCCAAACCAGCTGGTCTTGCAGGCGAAGCTGTTAACAACTGCTCTAGAAAGAAACAACTCTGGCTGTTTCTAAAGACAAATTCTTTGGCCATCAACAGGCTTAATAGCTCTCCCAATACATCTCTTTCTCTGCCAGAACCTGTCCAACTCTTGGCCCTGCTTGGATTTTCACTGTCATTTGCTTGTCTTATTTCCTACTTCCTCATGCTTTTATCTCCCAGAAAGCATGCCTGCTTCCCTTTATTGTTTTCCCCTTCTAGTCTGTTTAGCCCACACATCTCCATAGCCACTAATTCAACAGGTTTCCCCAGGAAGGGCACCATCTCCTCTACCTTGTCGTAGACGAAGCCTAGAAGACACGACCACCTCTTGCTGTTGTCGCTAGGGATTTGCTACCAAGGCTGCCAAAGGAAAGAGTGGCCACAATCCTTATGGACAAGTTGATGCGAGAAATAGATATAGATGTTCTTATCTGTTTAGAGAAGGCGTAGTACACTCCTTGATGGTGACACTTCCAGATTGTCTCCAGGTAAAGTCAGGCTGAATTAGGATCCTTAAGCAATTTAAACACTAATTCAAGGGGGGACTTTGGAATGCCTTATGTAAAACAGTTTTGAAGTTTTTCCTTCTTTGGTTGACGCCAGGATAGTTTTGAAATACTAAAAAATTTCCCTGGTTGAAATTTAAAATGAGGTGGGGCATGCTTCGTGCTTTGCTCTGTTTGTGATTCAGACTCAGCCCTGCCTGGAGGTGAGGTGAGAAGATGTCCCCTGCTTTCCAGGCCCTATCATTGCATGATAGATGCTGATGGGTGCCCCCTCCAGGAGGGTGGGGTAGGCCACACTAGGACACATCTGCTTAAAGGCTTGCTTCCCCACCCCATCTGCGGTCCAGCTGGTGGGAGACCAGCTTGGTAGATGCGGCAGAGACAGGTCAGACAAGCTGGACAGCAGAGGAGCGCGCCATCAGAGCAGGCTGCGTCCCGAGCCAACATCCCACTCCAGCTTTTGACCTCGGCTGGAAGGCCTGCCCAGCCCACCTGCCTCATCCAGCCCTCCTGGTTGACATCTGCTCCTTAAAAGCGCTCTCGCTTGGCTATTCCCATTTCTCCTCTACCTCTTCTCTCCTCTGCTTGCCAGCCCTGCTGAGCTTCATGAGAAAGGGGCTGGACAAGTGAAATTTTTATTTTATTTTATCTTTCCAGCTCTTCTACTCACAACATTGTAGAAGAAACAGGAAAAAAATGGAAGTTCTGATACAATTTCGTACATTTTAGGGTAGTTATTGTGATATTGTGACAGACACAAGTGACAGTCACCTGGGGCTTTGGGGACCTAATTTAGACAGTCCACATGGAACAATGCATGAGCTTCTGGCCTCGTTAACCATTGGACTCAGGAAAGTCACTCCCCTCCTTTCCAGACCTCAGTTTCTCTTTTTGGAAAAAGAAGGAAATTGAAACACATGATTTCTGAGGTTGCTTTCTGTGCTAATTTCTTAGGGCTTTAAGAAAATGTAAATGACTGTATTTGAAGGAGATGAAAAGAATATTCCCGTGAATTGCAAGGCCATTTAAAAGTAATTAGCAACTTCATGTATTAAAAATTAGATTTAGATAATAAGAGTCCTTCTATCTGAATAGTCATATCCAAGGGTTAACAGTTACAAGGTTGCTTAGGGAAGTAAAAGTCAACACAACGTGGAAGATTGACTAATGGACCGATCACCTGTCATTTGTAGCCTCCATTGGACATCCTTCCAGGTGTAAGAGTACACCCATCCCACCCTTCACATCAACATTGTTTTAGGTCAGTCTCTCTCTGATTGTAAGGATGCTGCAAGTATCTAACAATAGAAGGCAAACTAAAGCAAATTGGAAAAAAAGAAAAAGAAATATGTGAAGGGAAAGAAACCAGACACAAAGTACTACATAGTGTTTGACTCCATCTATATAAAATGTAAATATAAATAAATCTACAGAGATGGAATTAAATAAGTGGTTATGCATAGGAGGGGAAGGATAGAGGGATTGAGAGGTGAGTGCTAAGGGGTATGGGGTTTTTCTTTTTGGAAGTAATGGAAATGCTCTAATTTTGATTGTAGTGATGAATATACAACTCTGTGATATACCAAAAGCCATTGAATGTACACTTCAGATGGATTGTATAGTTTGTGTCTATGTTTCAATAAAATTGCTTAGGTTTTTCTAAAAAAGCAAATTGGGGAAAAGGATGTGGCTCAACTGACTGGGCTCCCATCTACCATATAGGAGGTCCAAGGTTCAATTTCTGGGGCCTCCCGGTGAAAAGCCCATGCAGGGGTGCTGGCCCGCGTGGAGAGCTAGCGCAGCAAGATGACACAACAAAAAGAGACAGAAGAGAGACAATAGGAGACATGGCAGAGCAGGGAGCTGAGGTGGTGCAAGAGATTGAGTGCCTCTCTCTACTCCAGAAGGTCCCAGGATCAGTTCCTGGTGCTGCCTAAAGCAGATACAGAAGAACACACAGAGAGCAGACAGCGAGCGCAAAACAATGGGTGTGTGTGTGTGTGTGTGTGTGTGTGTGAGAGAGAGAGAGAGAGAGAGAGAGATAAATAAATCAATCTTTAAAAAAATATAGAATAAATAATAAAAATAAATTAAAAAGCAAATTGACCACAAAGTGAAACTATGAATTGTAAAACTGTGTTATGAAGGTCAGCCCTGAGGTAAAAAACAAACAACCAAAATTCATATTATCCTATGACTCTGGAAAAGTTTTGGTAAACCACGCCATCTACCACCAAAAGCACCAGTTGAGTCTTTCTTATTCTGAAAATCTGCACGCGATTGCCATTATTACTGAAGATATTGCCTAGACAATTTTGGGTTACTTTTTTAGTAGATGCTTTGTCATTAAGTCCCAATCAAACTTGTTTCCTCTCCTCCCCATTATTTGTAATAAAATTTGCTTCTTGTTTTAAGTGGATACATTTTAAGAGATGTTTCTCCCAGAGTCAATCAATCATCACCAACGAGAACCCCCTAAACTTAGAGAACAAGAGAGTGTGTCGTTTAGAAATAGAAGCCTATCAGCTCAAAGAAATCTCCAAGCGCAATGGAGCAACGAAAACTGGCTGGAAAAACCACACGAACGCGGCTTGGAGCAGAAGTCTGCTTGTCTTAAATTTTATTCCGTTAAAATAGGTACTGTTTATTCAGGGCTTACTGTGCTTCACCTTTTATGTACGCTGTTTCTTTTAACCCTCATAACAACTTTAGGAGCTGGTGGCTATTATTTATTACCCCAATTTTACAAACCAGGACGCCATCAGAGAGCTGTCCCAAAGTCCCACATCTACAAAGTGGCGCAGGGAGATGTAAACCCACGCGCTCTGCCTTGTTCGTCTAGATCAATGGTTCTGAAATGACATCAAGCCACTGGGTGGGGTGGGGGTGGGGGAGGTGGGACTAGATCGTTTCCAAAGTCTCCCAGATGATGCTGATGGACATCCAGGGAGAAGAACTGCTGACTTAGAGCAAAAATTGTAATGTACACACAAATCCCCGGAGATCTTGTTAAAATGCAGATTCTGTTTCAGAGCCTCTGCAAATTCTGAGATTCTAGAGTTCTAATAAGCTCCCAGGAGAAGCCGATGCTGCTGGTCCCTGGACCACACTTTTGGAAGTAACTTAGAAGGTCTCTCTCTCTCTGGGGGTGGTTTTGAAGGGGCTGCTGAAAGCTCTGAGAGGGCGAGACCTCCATCTCATCTGCAAGGCACCCATGGCTGCCTCACCCTCAGCCAGTTTCCCACAAGCAGGTGGCCCCACTCGCTTCCTAGGACAGGAGAAATAAAGGAAAATGTAATCTTCCATTTTCTTGAGCCATGGAAATGCCAAATTTGATATAGATAGGCAAAAAAGGGAAAAGTCACCTCCACATGCCCTCCTTATCTCTTTTCCATGTTGTGGGTTTTATCATCCACTGGAGCAGCTGCCTACCATTGCCCAGGATTGAAGAAACTCTGTTCTGGCACATCAAGGACAAACCTCTACTTTCCCAAGGAAACCTGAGATCATTTTGTTTTTTTCTGGAGTACCCAACCAGTACCAATGGTGAGGGGATTAGGTGATCTCCAAACTGTACCCGTAGAGACCAAAAACGCTTTGAGAAGCCAAACCCCTCCTTTCAACTCCAGATGCCATCAGATCAGTCCCATCTCCCTCGTGAACCTGCTGCTGTTGATAAATAACCATTATTGTTTAATGGTAACTGAATACATTGTGTACAGAAAGATATAGTCATTACCAGATGGACCTGAAATCTAAATGATACAAACAGGCACCAAACAGACACATTGAGAAAGCATGTGTGAGTGGATTACATAAGGAGAGAGGAGACGATGACGAGTCAACGAGCCGAGCTGTGGATTGTCATGACCATATCCACGCAAAGCAGGAGCTGTGTGGTTTAACTTCAAAGTGGACGTGCAGAACAGTGGGTGTATTTGAGGGCTGGCGAGACAAAGCCCTAGGGCCAGGGAACACAAAGCATTTGGTTTCTGCTGCTTCCAGAAGGATGTGTGTGCATGTGTGTGCGCGTGCATGTGTGTTGTGCATGTGTGTACATGTGAGTGAGCATGCATGTGTGCATGCATGTAATTAAAAGGGGATGATGAAAAGAAATATTGTATTCCCTTTATTACCTTTTCGTAGCTCTTTCTCTGTTATGTTGAATTCTATGGGGAGCTGGATTCCACAATTTCAGCATCTTTGCTATGACGCTTGAGCTCTTTCTCTTAGCTAAAAGAACTGACATCCCCTTGGAATGTGTTCAGAGAAGGAGCGTGGAGAGAAATGGCACTGCACGCTACCCTGAAAACTCCTACAGGTCTTAGAAAACTCCAGATCCAGGTGGGAAGAAGTCTTCTCTCTCCAGAGGTTACACTTTGAGTGGTTTTAAACATTTATGTGTTTTATTTATTTATTTATTTTCACTGTTTTGTTGTTGTTTTAGTTAGAAGGCCCCAGTGGCTGGCAGGACCTCAGAAGTAGACCTGTGGTTTGGCACCTCTGTCATAGCTGACACAAACCTAGTGCTCTCGACTGCACATCTGCTGCCTCGTCAAGCCATTACCTGTCCTCTGTGCGTGGGAACCTTTCTTTAGGGAAGCATCAGCCTGGATTCCGACTCAACTTGCATTGCTGAACAGCCCTTCAGCCACACCACGTTTGGAAAGTTTAACTTTCTCAGCACCCCGCCAAAAGACTGTCCTGGAACAGAACCTGTAATTCACAAAGACCAGGGAGCTCACAGCCTGTGCCCTCTAAGGACAGAAAACCAAGAGCAGAGAGACTTCAAGCATCCAGCGAAATGCTGCAGGGCTGGCTTCTGGGAATTTAACGGCATGTGAAAGGAAAGCTTGGGCCCCCTGGACTCTGAATAACCCTATAAAAACAAAACATATGTTAAAAAATCCTAACATCTACCATATACTGCTGAAAAATCCTAACATCCACCATCCATGAGTCACAGTGACTGCAAGATGTTTATTGTCATGACAATATCCATGTAAAAAGAAGCTGTGCATGGGAAGCGGATGTGGCTCGGTGGATGGAGCCCCCGTTTACCGTGTGGGAGGCCCGGGTTCGCGTCCCGAGGCCTCCTTGTGAGGGCACGCCGGCCTGAGCAGGTGCGGTGGGCTGATGCAGCAACCTCACGGCAGGAAGCGGGTGTGGCGCAATGGATAGAGCACCCGTTTACCATATGAGAGGCCCCGGGTTCGCTTCCCGGTGCCTCCTTGTGAGGGCAGGCCGGCTCGCGCAGCGCCATGGGCTGATGCGGCAGGACCTCACAGCAAGGGGGAGGTGAGCAGATGCGGAGAGGACTCGCGGCGAGTGGACACGGCGGTGCGGGCAGCAGGGGGTGGGGATGAATAGATAAAAATAAATAAATCTTTAAAAAAAAGGAAGAAAAAAAAAAAAAGAAGCTGTGCAGTTTAACTTGAAAGTGGATGTTAGGAACAGTAGGTATGTTTGAGGGTTGGTCAGAGAAAACTCAAATGCCAGCGAATGCATTTTGCAGTTCTAATGCTAAATTCTCATTAAGATGCCTCCTTGCTCTGAAATATTCCAGTTGGCATTTTAAGACATTTCCTTAAAAAAAAAAAAAAAAACTACTTAAATATCTGATGTGTGAAAAACATCAAATTAAATTTGCAATTTCTAATTAGAACTTAGATTAAGCAGAGTTTGTCAACAAGGTTTATGTAGAAATGTCTGTAAATATATAGACTTTTAGCGTACATCATATAGCATGTGTCAGTTGAAAAGATGTATGAAAACAGACAACACATGATTCCCGAAAGCAACAATTTCTCGGGCAAAAGAAAAAAAAAATTTTCTGGGTAAATTTCAAAAGATTTTATAGACTATAGACAAGAGTTGGCATTGGCTTTATGAAAGGTTTTCGCCTCCGTTGTATTGTCCAGAGAAGCTTGTGCTGGTACATCCCAGGTCTAACTGAATAATTGATATCTTTCCCCCAGACTGTGATCTCCCAAGTTTGGGGGCTGGGTGTGTGTGTCTGTTTTGTTCACTTCTATATCCCCAGCACCCAGTTTAGTATGTGCCACCCCAGTAGGATTCTATAAACATTGGTTGAATGAATCAATTAATTCATACCTGACTGCTAAGAAAGACCACCCACTGTATTAAATCAAAAAAAAATTTTTTTTGTTTTTTAATTTAAAGCCTTACCGCTATCAGATGGATGTATTTAATTCTACTGCTAGGAAAGTCACCTGAAGTCTCAGCTCTGGTTGAACATGCACATATTAATCATAGTGTCTAACTTTAATTGAAAGCTTGCCATCACCACCCTCCATCAGTTATTTCACTGGACCCTGGTAACACCTTTTCAGGAAGACACGATCATCGCCATCCCCATTTTACAGATAGAACAGTGAGGTTCAATTGTCACCTGAGGGAACAGAGCCAGGAGGAGGAGGTCGAGCTGGGATTCTCCCCCAGGCTGAGTAGCTGCCGGTGCTTTTCTGCAAATCCATCCTGGGAAAGAATGCTTTGGACCTGAGGCAGTGGAGGAGCTGAAAGAAAAGGAGCTGGCTGATGAAGACAAACTGTCTGCTCCCCAATACTCGTCTGTTTTTCATTTAAAACCGAATGCTACCAGACAAGAGTTGGGCTCCTGCAACAGCCCTGGCTGGACTCAAATCCTAGCTCAGAACACGTGACTTCAGGCAAATGACTTAACCTCTTTGAGCCTCTGCACAAACACCTGTCTCCCAGAGATGATGTGTGGGAACTCTGGCACCTAGTAGGTGTGCGACTGATGATTGTTAAGTGCATTTTACATCATCAGTATAATGAAGAGATCACTGGCCAAAGGACATGGATCATAGTAGGTCCTTGATGTCTTGTTTCTTCCCTTTCCCTTTCATCTTCGTACATACTAGCGGAAGCGTATGGATCTTGTCCGTGTGGTAGAGATATAAGATATTTATGCCCAAATAATTGCATGGACCCAAAGAGAAACAAAGAGAGGCGTGTGGGCTCCACGAACTGCATAAATGCAGATAGCAGGGATGTGATAGCATACATGCTGGCAAACGTGTGCCTAAATGCTGGAGCGCTGCAAAACAAACCGTTCCTATTTATAGCCAAGGGTAGACAGCCCGCAGGCTTTGCAACTGCGTTTTCCTCATGCTGCTCAGAATGAATGGGGGTTTCAGTTTTTAATGCAAATGCACACCGAGTTTTAGAGTTAACATTTCGAGGGCCCCTATGTCATGAACTAAATATGTGAAGTTCAAAATACTGGAATGGAATTTAATTTCCAGGGGGATCAGGACCTTCCGCAAGTAACCAAATACCTAGCATGCTTCCAATGAGTACACATGTGAGGAAGAAAGCTTAAGTATGAGGGCACCTCTGAGGCCTCTTTTAAAACAAATAATGGAAAATACAATTGTGAAAACAAGCAGGCTCTTATTGTCCTTGAGCTGGAAAGAATCAGGCATACAGGTATGTTTACAAAGACTTGGCTCATTAAGGAGCTTTTAAAAGACTGAAAAAAAAAAATCCTCAGTGGGAAATAACATCTCCCCCTCCATTTCCTTGTCTCTCTTTCTGTTCACGGGTATATGTTCGTGCACACACACACGCACACGCACGCACAGCTCCACCAACGATCCGTCCTCGATAATGCTGGCTCCTTGAATGTGCTCCTTGGGGTTCCCTGCTAGAGGTCCCCCCATTCCGTTCTCCTGGCCTCTCGACTACTTTCTCATGGTCATTTTTATTCTCACTTTCTCTCCATTGAAGCCATTTCCTGATTTATACTGACAGCCTGAAATCTTACGAATCTGAAGCTGCCACATCGTGCCCGCAGTAAACATTGAATGTGTTATTTGATTTCTTCTCAAAGTACAAAAATATTTCCTTGAAAACGATTGAAACAGGAACTTGGCTACATTTTGCAGTGGGAAATAAGGAAATAGCCAAGGAAAACCTTCATAAAAACCCTGAGAGGGCATACAAATTAGTCCTTTCCCATACATGTTTATTTCCTTTCAAAGACCTCCGCCTTCATGGCTTTTCATATGAGAATACCAAAAGCCAACAGACACAGATCATTCTGAAATAGCGAGCAAGCCATACAGAAATTGCAGAAAGTCTAGATAATTTGAATTGTTGCAGCCTTACCTTTTCTTTTATTTAAAATCATCTTGTTGTCAAGAAAGTGAAAAGATCATGCACAGAATAGGAGAAAATACTTGTAAAACCTATGTTTAATAAGGGACTGGTATCCAGAATATATGGAGACCTTGTACCACTCAATAATAAAAAGACAACTCAATTTTAAAATGGGCAAAGGATTTGAATAGACATTTCTCCAAATACATACAAATGGCCCAGAAGCACATGAAAAGATGGTCAACATCATTAGCCATTAGAGAAGTACAAATCAAAACCACAGTGAGATACCACTTCATACACTTCAGGATGGCCACCCTCAAAAGTCAGACAATTTCAAGTGTTGGTGCTATTGGAACCCTCATACATTGCTGGTAGGAAAGGAAAATGGTGCAGTCACTTTGGAAACCAGTTTGTCAGTTCCTCAAAATGTTAAACATAGAGTTACCCTATGACCCAGCAATTTCAATCCTAGATATCTATTCTAGAGAAATCAAAATCTATATCCATGCAAAAACTTGTGCGTGAATATTCATAGCAGTCACAGTCATAATACCTGAAAATTGGAAACAACCCAGATGGTTTATCACCTCATGAAAGGATAAATAAAGCAATGGAATACTATTCAGCCATGAAAAGGAATGAAGTACCAATATAAGCCTCAACAGAAATGAGCCTTAAAAACATGATGCTAAGGGAAAAGAGCCAGTCACAAAAGACTACATATTGTATGATTCAATTTATATGAAAAGTCCAGAATAAGCAAATCCATAGAGACAGAAAGTAGATTAGTGGTTGCCTGGAGCTGGAGGAAGGGGGTAGGGGATGACTGTTAACAGGTACAGGATTTCTTTTGGGGGTGATGAAAATGTTTTAAAATTATATCATGGTGCATCAGTGCACAACTCGATGAATATATAGAAATGTTGAATTGTACACTGTAAATGGGTGAATTTTATAGTATGCGAATTATATCTCAATAAAGATGTTCAAAGAAGGAAATAAATTCCTTTCTAACATTTTTGGGATTCTGTGCTCAAAATCTTAATTTATCATTTTGTTCATAACATACCTTAGCACACCTGTTAGACTATTTCTATCCTTAATAGTTTTTTAAAAATATGTTTTGACATTAACATTTGAAAGAAATGACAATGATTAGAAGTTAAATTTTTCCACTTTTCTCAATATAAGTCCTAGGAAATGCCTTGACACATAGAGCAGAATTCATTTTCTCTGGAGAGCAGCAAAGGGTATACTTTTCAAGGTCTTAGCAGCTGAAGAATGCTAAGGTTTTTGGTGTTTTTTTTTTAAAGAGTAATTCTTTTGAAATTAGAAAGTGTTTTTCCAAAACCTTTTAATAAACACACCCTTATAATCACTTGACTTTCCCAGGCACCAGCTCAATATCTTAAACAAGGGGCTTCGTTGACCCTTCACTCCCTGCCCACAGGTCCTTGCATGCAGGTGGTATTTCATAAGTGTTGGTTGTACTCCAGATCCTGGGGCCGATGGTTAAACTATCTTCACTAGATACGCAAAGAAAATATTGGCTTGTCTTCACACATTTGCTCTAAGGGTTAAAGGGCCATGTATTGTCTTGGTCTCTCTCGAAATTCCCGCTCAACTCAGGCTCCTCTACGGACCATCCGGGACACGCAAGGGCGCATGGCAAGGGCTGCTGGGGGAATGAAGATGAAGTCGTTCCCATGCTCGTGACACCACCAGTCCACGTGGGGACAGTCAGCTGACATGCAGTCATCAACGCTGGGCAAGACCTGCCTTCAGGTGTGGGGTGGGCCTCTTGGGGCAGCTTGGGTTTGAGGTGGAACCAGGGGAAGGAAGGTAGATGGAGGGAAGAAAGGGTAAAGAGGAACGGCTTCCAGGCAAGAGGGGCCTCATGAAGAAGAGCCGGAGGAAGGAGGAGTCTCGGGGAAGAGTCTGGAGGGAGATGAAGATGACTCAAGGAAGCAGCAAGCCCTGCTGGAAAGTGAACGCGAGGCTGTGGAACGTGGAGTTGGGGAAACACCCCCCGGGAAACAGAAAC